>JAFVLL020000949.1:50551-65082 GCA_021397915.2 Tor tambroides | reverse complement strand
AACCGTCCTGTCCCGTATTTAATCACAGCCACAGTGTGAGACTGACAGCCACAGCCTGCGGCCATGCATGAGAGGACAACCCCACCAAAACACCTCAATCAAGCAGACAGAGAGAGAGAAAGAGAGCATGTTTTATAAAGTGCCCAAGCACTTAATATGCCTTTCCTCTTCAGTGAAACTACATGTCTCATGTTCAGAGAGTTAATATGGTTCTCCATTATCTGTATGTGAGAGATTAATTCCACGTTCATGTTGTGTCAGAATTATCACAATTATGAGATGACAACTCTGAGTGGTTTGAGTCTTCTGAATTATTAGTTTCCATGGCAGCGCTCAAAGCCAACATAGATTCATTAGCAGTTTTGTTGTTGATGACAGCAAAATACTTTAAGCCACCTCTATTTGCTCATGGAAGATTAAAGATCAAAGATTGAGCACTGTGTGGTAGACTTCTAAAATTAATATTATTATTATTAACAGTAATTTTTTTCCCTGGATCATTAGTAATTGAAATCCGTAAACACTGCAATGCATTTACGCTGGCAGGCATTGAGGTGCATTTTACAATTTATCTGCTAAAAACTGTTTGATTCATATTTTACCAAAAGAGATTATATCTGAGTAGGTGGGGTTGTTTATTTAATTTGTACACTTGCACCAGTTTGACTCTCTCATGCTGTTTTAAGCGTGTTCGAATATCATAGGTGGACACAATCATACTGACAGCGTGATCAGTCACACTCAGCAACATGGAGGCACTTCTTCTCACATTATATTTTGCCTGCATTTCATGGATACCAGCGCAGTGCAGCATTCAGAATTGAATTGAGAATGCTTAAATTACACTTCAGTTTCTAAAATAAATTTGAATTTATATAGCAAACATGAAGTAGAACTGTAATTCAATGAACAGTTATTTAAATACCCCTACCCATTGAGAGACAGACAGATAGACATAGTAAACATTGCGAGACAGTCAGGCAGGCAGGCAGATAAAATAAACACATTGTGAGACTGAGAGAGACAGACATGATAAATGCTATGAAATAGACATTTTAAAACACTGTAAGACAGACAGACATGGTAAACAATGCAAGACAAACAGACAGACAGGATAAACACAATGCGAGGCAGACAAACAGAAATAATAAACACTACGAGACAGGCAGATGGACAGACATGATAAACACTACGAGGCAGACAGACAATGAGAGACAGAAATGATAAACACTGTGAGATAGACAGACAGATACACACAATCGCGAAAACACTGCAAGACAGACAGATAGACATGATAAACACTACGAGACACTACTGACAGGCATGATAAACACTACGAGACAGACAATGAGAGACAGACAGACAGATATGATAAACACAATGTGAGACATACAGACATAATAAACACTACGAGACAGACAAATAATGAGAGACAGACAGATAGCCATGACAAACACTGCAAGAAACGCAGTGATAAAAACAAAGAGAGACGGACATAAACACTACTAGACAGAAAAACATTGTAAGACACTGACAGAACCAAATGATAAACACTGCAAGACAGACAGACAGACAGACAGACACACACACACACACACACACACACACACACAAGATAAACACTTTGAGACAGACAAATAATGAGAGAAAGACAGACAGCCATGATAAACACTGGGAGATAAACAGACATAGTAAACAACGCAAGACAAACAGACAAATATGATAAACACACTGAGACAGACAGACACATGATAAACACTGTGAGACAGACAGACAAATGATAAACACATTGATGGACTGACGGACAGATAGACAGATGTGAAACAGACTACGAGACAGACAGACAGATATGATAAGCAAACTGCAAGACAGACAGACAGACACGGACAGACATGATTGATGGACAGACAGATATAATCAAAACTGCAAGACATCAGACAGTCAGATAGATAGACTCTAATGTCAGACTGTTTGCGATTCTTCTCATCACAGTCTAATCATAATCAGTCTTACAGTAGGGGGTTCTCAGTGCAGCATGACATTTTCATATGGCGTGTCATTTGCTGTATGACAGCAGAGACAGCAGTGAAACAGTCATATTTTGAGTGGTTTCATTGAGGGTTGTGGTGGGCCGTGTTAATGCAGGGGTTGCATGAAACAGGCTGAATAATGGGGAGCAGGTGGCAGAGGGCCGGACTCAGGCATTAACCCAACAGATGGACACACAGCGCTCCCTCACTGCTACATATGGACAGCAGGAGGACAAGCGGCTAATGGAGAAAACACACACACTTATATAAACACAGAGACAGAAAAGAAAGGATATATGCACAAACTCGCTGCTTTCTGGACAGCAGATCTGTCTGAATCAGCTCATGAATATTCATGCTTGACTTTATAGAGGTGAGGGGCGTTTTGGGGGAAGGGTGTCACACCTGTGACAGCACAGTAAAGAAAAGGGAGGGAGTGACGGAGCGTGACTGTGTGAGACAGAGGAAGAAGAGGATGAGGATGAAAGGAAAAACACAAAAATCAAGATGGGATCAAATGCATCTGAGCACATAAGCATATAATAAATGCAAAAAGTGCTTCCCATATCTTTTGTTGTTAACGTCCAAGGCCATGTGTCCAATTACACAACTCTCTTATGAGCAAAGAACAAAACTAAAAAGGTTCAAATAAATACACGAATCAAACAACATTAAATACAGCTGATACAAATATAAGGGTGCTTTGTGCTGAACACATTATGCTTTGTGGGATGAATTATTGGCTGCTAAGAGCATGAAGCCATTGAAATTCAAAAGACACAAACACTCAAACTATAAGAACAAGCCTGTTGAGATTTCTCAAGATATATAAGAAATAAAATACTGTTTGAAAGTTTGGGATTGGTAAGATTTTTGAAAAGAAGTTTTTGAAAGAAGTCTCTTATGTTCAGTATAAGGCTGCGGTTATTTGATCAAAAATACAGTAAAAACGGCAACATTGTGAATTATTACTGAAATTTAAAACAACTCCTTTCTATATGAATATATTTTAAAATGTAATTTATTCCTGTGATGCAAAGCTGAATTTTCAGCATCATTACTCCAGTCTTCGGCATCGCATGATCCTTCAAAAATCATTTTAACATTTCTTATTGTCAATGTTGAAAAGAGTTGCGCTGCTTCATATTTTTGTGGAAACAATTATATTTTTTAATGAATCTCTGATGAATATAAAGTTTAGGCAACACTATTTAAAGTGTCTTTTACATGTGTTACACGTAATTACTATTATAACAACAATAAATTATGCATAATTACATGCAAGTAACCCTAAACCAAACCCTAATCCTAACCCTAACCATATAGTAAGTACATGTATTTAATTAATATTACTCAGTACCTAAATGTATAATTACACTGTAACAAGGACACCTTAAAATAAAGTGTAACCAAAGTTTAAAATAAAAGCATTTATTTTGAAATAGAAATCTTTTGTAACATTGCAAATGTCTTTACAATAACTTTTAATCAATTTCACACTTTCTTGCTGAGTTAAGAATTTTGTATTGTAAACATTTTTGATGCTGTGTTGTCTCTCCACTGGATGTTCAATGTAAAATCTGGATTTTGAAGCAAAACCGGTATAGAAACATAGCTTTTCTTAGAATTAGAGGGAAATTAAATTATGTTCAGACCCCAAACTTTGTCCTAACTTAACTCTACACCCCTGAAATCTGATTGGTTAGTTCCAGGAAAAAAGAATATGTTGATCCAGGAACATGTTCTGTTTGATGAAAAATTATGGTCACCCAATCCCAATATTATACATGTATGAATTCTGTATTTGGCTGTTTGGATGTTTTTTGGGATAAACTGGGATAAACTGTGCCATTTTGTCCCATGCAACTGTGGAAAAGGCTAATTCTGAAACAACAGCTGATCATTATACATGTACCAGATTTACTCCGCATGCAGACTTTAAGATGTTCTTGTCCAATCTCACTCCACCTTCTGAAAGCGGATAAGAGCTTTTCATTGTGAGAACAAGAAATCTGAGTCCAGGAAACTGGCCAAGCAGGAGTCATAAACAAACACACACAGAGAGAGGAGAATGTGTAAATTATACAGCGAGCTTGTTTCTCACTGTGCTAACACACTAGGGGCTGAGTGTCTGAGTCCATGACCTGTCAGCACATGTAGACAGAAGTGTATCATGGGAAGGTTTGGGGATAACACCACTACTGCTATAACTTCTGCCTTCCAAAAGACTTTCATTGGATTTCATTTCCTCTGCAAAGATGCCCTGTTGTTTTATGTACCAGTTTCTGGTGTGTTCAATGCAAACCTAAGCGTAAGACACAAAGCTCTGGCACTTCTAAATAAAGTTTCAGACAGTCTGTTAAAACTTCATAAATGGACCCATTTAGCTGTAAACAGGGTCATTAAAATGCCTTGTATTCCTAAACATTGACGGCTGACCCATGTGTAACTTTAGGTGGGAATCTCTCTTACCTTTGATAGACCTCCAACCTCCAGGTAGAAGCAGATGATAAAGACATTCCAGGCCACCCACAGCGCAGTCCACACAGTATACTGTCAAAAAGATGGACAATTCATTACTCCAACAATTCATTCCAACATTCAAACAGAGGCTACACTGGTACGGTCAAATTTACTGTTGTTTGACGAAACTTCACTGGTAAAATCCAATCATTTCAATAGGAATCTGTGCATTTGGCAATTTTGCGTGAGTGCGAAAACATCCCAAAGCAGATTTCGTTCATGTTCAAGTTGGTCACACGACCCGAAACTGCTTTGTTTGTCTGCCAGAACATTATCCATTTTTCTATGAATTGTTGTCTTATGTTATGCTACATAACATACAGTCTTAAACCGATAGTTCACTGAAAAATATACATTTTGTTATTATTTATTCACCATCATGTCATTACAAACTTTCATGACTTTTTTTGTCCATACAATGAAAGAGGTCCAAAACAATTTTTGGACCCCATTGACTTTCATAGTATAGACAAAACATTTTCATCTCTTTTTTGTGCTTCACAGAGGAGTAAATGACAAAATATTCATATCACTTCACATTATTTCTGTAAAACCATTTAGTATCATAGTATATATCAAAGTATTACCACCTGATATTATCATTGTACCACTGTACTACTATATTAGACCTTTATGCAAGAGAAAGCTGGCAACTGCCATCTAGAGCAAGTTAAAACTCAACCCGTTCCAGTAGCAGTAACATCAGAGCTGGTGTATATGGGAAACCGAAGTCGAGTAGATGCTTGAAAACATCCGCAGTGAGCATGTTTAGATTTAGAGCTCAGTCTTGAGAAAAGCACCTTTCTTTTACACAGCCTCTTATCTTTCATCTCCAGATTTGTATCTTCCTTTGTTCTGATTTTATCTTCTTTTTATAGCAGAACATCTCATTTGAACACCAAGCCTTTTGTCTTCCTGGTCGTTTGTACTGTTGTTTACCACACACAAACACAATCAATTAGGATTTTATGAGCCCATAAATCCCATGGAAATGCTAATCTGAATTAGTGCTCCAACCTGAGCCTGCTGGTATATAAACTCCCAGAAAGAGAAAAAGAAATGAGCGTTCATTTTTGTCAATATCACCAAGCAGACAGTGCTCATGGGGAGTTTAAAGAGAATACAGAAGTTTATGCAGCACAGGACTAAAAATGGATCTCAGGTTTCCTGTCATTCCCTTACGGAAGACCAGCTTGAGACGACTTTATAGAGCAATTTTCTCCAAACTGCAAAAGAGTTTTTTCAAAACGCCCTCCATTGGGATTTCCTCCATTGATATACAAAGATCAGAAGACTACTTTGTCTGAGGATTTTTCTATTTTGGATAGGTTAACTGAGTTTCTCACAAAGTTGAAAATGAGGCAAAGTTGCAAAAGTTTACATGAGACAAACTCCATCCACAGGAATTAAGATCCACTCTCAGAGATCTACAGAAATCTTTACAGATCAAATAATTCACTTTTCAACTATATATTTTATGTAAGTGCCTTAAAGTGCCCCTATTATGGATTTTTTTTTAAATTACCTTTCATGCAGTGTGTAACAAAGCTCTAAGTGAATGAAAACATCCTGCAAAGTTTTAAATCTGAAAGTGCACTGTGTATAAATTTATTGTCTCTTAAAAAAAAGAGTGGACTCTGAATCATTGAAATGAGTCGTTTTTAAAACGAATCCCGAGCCGTTTCATGTTGACGGCAACATGAAACATTAGCATATTGCCCGCCCACTTGTTGGTCTTTTCGCGTTGGTCTGAATGAAAATGAAAATTCATTCTTTGCCACTAGGTGTCGCTTTTGGAGCGGTAAAAATAGCGGTTTCCCCGGTAAAGCTGTACACAAAGCAGCACTGCTCAAACACTGCTTTATCAGGCATTACAGGCATGATGAAATGGAAATGAAATTGACCAATCACCGCCGGTTAGCGTCAAGCAAAGGAGGGGTTTGGAAAAATGAATCGCTGAGTGAATCGTTTGGAAGTCGTTGAGCAAATAAGGTAAAAATAAATACATATTATAAGACAATGAAAGTGTTTTTTGACATATCATGCATGTCAACCCGTTGTTGGGGACTCCTAAAACCAAAATATGAACATTTCATTACCCATAATAGGGGCACTTTAACAACAATATGAGCTTCACTATTTCTGTTCATAAACTCTAAGATTCAATTAACCCATTGACTTCCATTGTAAGTACATTACTGAAAATGGCACTTTTTTCACAATTTAAGGGACAAGTCAAGTGGTGTTTCACTCAGAATACTCTTAAAGTTAAAACTAAGGCCGACTAAGTTTGTTTGATAGGATACCATATCCATTTATGACTCAGGAAAAATACAAGCAGGTCAGCAAGACTAAGCCTTTAATATGTCTATCTCTCAGAAGATGAATGTCTTGAAGGGAAATGATGCACCTCAGACAGCATGATTCACATGTCAAATCACTATTATATGGTGACTGGTGTAATTTTAACCTGTTGTGAAGCAGAATGAGTCTTTATAACATACGATAGGGACACAAGCCTGAGCAATACTCCTCACCATTCCCAGGAGTCTCAGCACTATGAGTCTTGTTTCCAGGCTCATCTATCAGTCTTCAACATTTTCTCACGCCTTTGTTCTATTCTTGCCTTCTCAACTTTTTGTCACTTCGATTAACTTGATATTTCTACTCACCATGTGAAAATTTTGTTTGAAAATAATTATCACATTTTGGTGTTGTTAGGAGTATTATTTAGTGTATTTAGTGCAAAATATTTACTAATTAAGATTTAGCTGTGTACTCCCATTCAATGGCTTCAGAGTTTATACATATTGAAGGTCAAATTATTCAATTTTTTGTGAAGACAAATGTCTTAAAGACTTCATTTTGTGGCTTGTAACCCATGTTTTTTTATATTTTGAAGCTATGCTTGTAGATAAAATGTCTACACTGAATGCAAATTTAAGTCACTTTGGATAAAAAGTTGAATTTATATGCTCATGTACTTCTAAAAGTTTATTAAATACATATTTAGCAGATATTCCTAATTTTATATTTACAGTTTTTCTATTTCTGGCAATAAGACCAAAAATATTAATAACTCATTTTCTCAGTTTTATCTTACTATCTTTATATCGGTTTCAATGCTATCCAAAATGAAAATTCCCACTAATATCAGCAAAATGCATAGCAAATAATGCAAATAATAATTGGAATGGAATACTAACTTAGTATTTTTAGAGTATAAAGAGCAATATACAATGAATCTTTTAATATCAAGTGGAAAAACTATGCATTTTGCAATGATGAATGTTTCAAACAACAGTATTCTTCATTGCTATTGCAAGACTTTATGTTTCTCACAGCGTCTAGTTACCATCTTTGAATAAATAAATGAAAATAACCATATTTAATTCCATTTTCTTTAAAAATGATGTTACTTCTGACAAATCAAAATAGATATTTCACTGTGGCTGATGTTACTTCTAGCTCATTTGTCATGCATACATTCTTCTACACAATATACACATTTTGGCAAATTTAGTAGGCATCTGGTTTTTTGAAGCAAGCAGAAAATTTGCATGCTGTGCACAGTATTCCATATTCAGATATGAATTATAAATTATAACGTAGCAGTAATAAGAATAGTCTGTTATGCTATTTCAAACATAGCCATGATGTAAACTGAAGACTATTGGTTATCAAAAAAAATTCAGTTTAAATATTAAAATTCTAAAATTAGCTTTTTTTCCTGTCTCATCAACTGAACTAAAGGCTTGATAATCCTGTTGAAGTTGAAGTGAAGCTGCATCATGGATTGACCCAGTGAGGAACTGAAGGGAGCTGGACTCTAATCATTTAATTCATGGTAATTAGTTGCAGATTTAGGGGATTAAAATGCCATACAATGTGTCAAAGTATAAGGTTAGTACAGTGTCTGCAGGGCCGCATGCCAGAGTCCATTATCAGCAAAGGGCTGCGTTCATTTCTGCTTCAGAGGCCTGCTGTCTTTGATCAACAGTAAGCAGATTTGCATGTGCCGCAAACACCATTTGCATATAAGCATTTCTAAAACAGTCTGTCATAAAGGAATAGATCCAAACTGACACTGTTATTAAACAGATTTTTAGCTAGCATGGTTGGGGAATCTCACAAAACCTGTCAAGAACATGTCTGGGTCATATTTTGGAATGAACAGAATGAAAAATAACATTTTGATGAAAATGAAGCCTATCTTTTGGGGCACTATTTATGTATTTATTTATTTATTTTTGCATTTTTTGCATTTTGTGATTATTTTGTGACACTTTATTATCGTAATGCAACATAAAATTTATAATGCCGTTAATTTGTGTTTATTTATTTTATTTACATTACAGGATTTATTGTAATGTATGGAAGGCCAATTCTGCCACTAAATAAAAAAGGTAGGTCATTTTTTATATCACAATTCTGACTTTATTCTCACAGTTCTAAGTTTATATCTCACAATTCTGACTTTTTTTCTTACAATTATGAGTTTACATCTCTTCTGTTTTCTGAGGGTTTTTTTCACCACAGAATAAAAAATAAAGAGGTAATTGTGTTTTTTTTCACAATTCTGACTTTTTCCTCTCAACTGTGAGTTTATATCTCACAGTTATGAGTTATAAACTCACAATGGTAAGTAAACATCTTGCAATTCTGAGGAAAAAAAATCTGAATTCAGAGATATAACCTCAAAATTGTAAGAAAAAGTCTGAACTGTGAGGAAAAAAATACTTTTTTGCTTTTTTATTCCATGGCAGGAACGAGCTTCCATAGTCATGAAATAAGAATCTAACGAAAATGAAGTGAAACTGAAAACAAATTCAAAAGTAAAATATCCAAACTTTAATTTTGGTGATTAAAATGTGACCCAAACAGTTTTTGTGAGATTTACAATGTCATCATGGTAAAAATGAATTAAAAGCAGCACTTACCACCACAATGTAGCGAGGTCTATATTGAATGGTGCCAAACAGGCCGAGGATGACAACCAGGATGTGGAAGAAGTTTGCAAGGATAGGAGCCCACTGGTAGCCCAAGAAATCAAACACCTGCCTCTCTAATGCCACCATCTGAGAGAGAGAAAGAGATGATAGGACATATATTTAGATGAATGACTCAAGATGAGGAACGATTTGGAATAAAAGTTTAAAGCATGTTATGACAACTAATTTGCATGATCATTTTTCCTTTTATTCTTTGATCATTTCGCTTGGAGGACTATCAAAGGATTTTTGACACAAGAGACTTCTTTATGTGTCAAACTCTTAAACTGCAAAACACTTTTTGGTTGAACTTGAACAACAGAACATCTCAGTAATGATTCTTTCAAATTCAGATGATCAGTGAAATAATGATACTGTAGAAACATCTGGAGTTTCTCAAACGCAACATCAAACACTCTTCAAAACTTTAGCAGAACATAATCCTTATTGCCACATTTGGAGTCAGTGGAAAATGCCTAATCTTTTTAAAAATGGCATATGCACAATTATAAGTATCTATCTATCTATCTATCTATCTCTTACAGGCTTTTTAAACTACACTTACATATAGCTGTGAAGTCTTTTTAAAATAATAAGCATGTTAATGCAAAGATAACAAATATACAATGTAAAATCACATCATAAAGTGGTTCAGAAGAGAGCATTACTGACTATTTCCTAAGAGAACTCTCTCCAAACGCACTTTACCTGGTTCTAAAGGATGTCCTCTGAATAAGAAAAAAATACTTGAGTGGCTCTTAAATCTCCTCACACATCAAACAACTTGTTTTTATCATTCTAGCACGCATTTACTCAAGAGTGTATCGATTTGCCGACAAGTCCCCGCGTCCCGCCGCCTCCTCCTGTGAGACTCACTGTAAAGGGTCATTTAATGAGAATTCAGTGAGAGTGTGGCGCGTCTTGTGAGCTGGCAGGCCAACGACTGCATACTGTGAGATGACGAAAGACGAAAAGACATGGAAACCTGCACTTCTTGCAAAAGGAAATAATGTTGTGATAGATGGTAATGAAATGGAAACGTTAATGTCGGTCTAATTAAACAACCCTGTTTTACCATTTTATTGAATTCCACTCTTTCTGCACTCATGAATGCCAATTAAATGTCATAGAATGGCGGAGATTAAAATATTGTCTAAGGTTCTTTATTTCACATCTGTGGTTCCATGAAGAGCCTTTAACATTCATGGAATCTTTTCATTCACAAAAAGGTTCTTTATAGTGTAAAAAAGGTTCTTTTGATTATTCAAAAGATTATTCTTCACACGAAGAAAAAAATGATCTTTTAAGAAACCGTTTACTGAAAAGTTATTAGGGGAACAAAAACTGGTTCTTTTACGACTTTTGCTGTGAAAAACACTTTTTAGAATCTTGGCTTTTAAGAGTGTTGGAGAAATAGAGATGACTACAGTAACTTCAGTGAGTTTGCTAACTACTTAAAAGCTATATTTTTGGGTTTAAGAGGATAGTTCACACATAGATGAAAATTCTGTTATCTTTTACTAACCCTCATGTCGTTCTAAACCTGCATGACTTTCTTTTGTGGAATACAAAAGGAGATGTTTTCAAGAAGGGACACAAAAATTTAAGTCCTAGTTGACTGAAAAGGAAGCCCTGTTTTTACTCTTGACTCTCATTTGTGCCTTTGCACACTGAAACATGGTGTGTGAAGATACAGCAAGCTGTCTTATAACCAATCATGATGTGCCAAGTTTGAATATGTGAAAATGTAAATAAGATTTAAAGGGACAGTTCACCCAAAAATGAAAATTCTGTCATTAATTGCGCTCATGTTGTTCCAGACCCGTAAGACCTTCGTTCATCTTCAGAACACAAATTAAGATATTTTTGACGAAATCCGAGAGTTTTCTGACCCTGCATAGACAGCAATGCAACTGACACGTTCAAGGCCCAGAAAGCTAGTGAGGACATCATTAAAATAGTCCATTTGATATCAGCGGTTCAACCGTAATTTTCTGAAGCTATGAGAAAATTCTTACACAGAAGAGAAGAAATTGTTGAATAAAGTCATTATTTTGTTTTTAAAGTATTCTCGTAGCTTCATAAAATTACGGTTGAACCACTGATGTCACATGGACTATTTCTTTCTATGTTTCTAGGCCTTGAACGTGTCAGTGCAGAGTCAGAAAGCTCTTGGATTTAATCAAAAATATCTTAATTTGTGTTCTGAAGATGAACGAAGGTCTTACAGGTTTGGAACGACATGAGGGTGAGTAATCAATGACAAAATTTTCATTTTTGGGTGAACTATCCCTTTAAGACCTACCAGCTAACAGTAAGATTTATATTTCAGTCTGTTCCTCAAACAAAACTATTGTCTGATATCACAAGACATGGAATATACTGTGTACAAGCTGTATGGACTATTTTAAGATACGTTTTGACACATTTGGTCACTTTCTGCTTTTATTGTATGGGAAAAAACAGCAGCATGAACATTCTTCAAAATATTTTGTGTTCTACACTCTTATAAAGGCCTTATAAAAAATAAAGGTTCCTTACTGGCATCAATGGGTTCAACTAAAGGTCCTTTATAGTGGAAAAAGTTTATTTAAGTTAAAACTCTTCACACAAAGAAGGGTTCTTTCAAGAAAAGTTCACTGAAAGGTTCTTTAGGGAACCAAAAATGGTTCTTCTACGGCATCACTGCTAAAACCCCTTTTGGAAACTTTATTTGTAAGCGTGTAGAGAAGAAAGTCAGTCACACAGATTTGGAATGACATGAGAGTGAGCAAATAATGACAGAATGGTCATTTTTATGAATTACCACTGCACTGAAACCACATGTAAAGTGGCACAGAATTATCAAAACAGACATTGTGTCCTGAGACACCATCCAAAGACAATAATTTAATAAATAAACCTGAAAGCTTGGATTCTGCACTTAGAAACAAGTCCCCTTCTATTTACATCCCGTCTGTCCTGCTGACATTTCAGAGCTAAATGCCAGGAAACATAGCATCCCGCCTGACAAAGACCAGCGCCCGATATGAGCACGAGTGCCAGGGGATTGTGGGACTGTGGGCACATCACAGACCTGGCAGACACAATTAAGCATCTGCCATTATGGCTTGATCAGAGCCAAACATCTTGGACAATGTGTGGAGCAGACAGCAGGAGTGATCACACACACACAGAGAGAGAGAGAGAGAGGAGTGTGGTGGGGGCAGGTTGTGACAAAAAAGAAAGGGAGTGGGTGATGGAAAAGGAGAGAATGAGTACAGATGAGAGTGGAAGAAAGGATACAATGAGGAAGATGAAGTGATGGGGAAACAGATGGGTTGGACGTCATTGAAAACAAGTGACAATGACAGAGAGAGGGAGAGAGAGAGAGAGAATGAAGGAGAAGAGTAGTGAAACTGACAGATAAAACAGAAGTCTGTCCCATTCGAATCTGTGACTGGGAAAGTGATGACTTCCAAATCAAAAGTTTGGACCCATGAGTTGCAGTATGTCTAGTGGAAAATAGAGAAATAATATGTGCATAGAAAATAAACAAATAAATAAAGCTTATTGGAGCATTGTACAAGAAAATACTATTTCAGTTTTTCTGCTGCTGCATTTCACATTCCAAATGTTTCTTGACATTTATTTATTTATTTGTTTGTAATTATTTGTGAAATGTACTAGCAACTCCTAAGTGAAAATTGTTTTAGAGTAAACAATTACACCATTTTTTAGTGTATATAAAACGTTAGCCATGTTTTAGGGCCACTGAGATTTTCTCTTTTTGCATTTTAATAGTCAAGTGGTGTGGCAAAATAATTTAAGCACAAATATGCCATGTAATTTCTAAATTAATGTGGCCATAAAAGCATGCGGTCATAATATAATATAACATAGTCTAACAAAAAATAATATAATATAATATAATATCCAAAATGCCATTTAAAAAGTTTTAAAAGGAGTGCATCACACCAAAGTACGTTCATCCATTTGTGCATCATAGAAATATTTTAAGTAAATTTAATTTGTTGATTCTATTTTTAAAAAAACCGTATTAGGAGGATTATTTTCAGTATTTTAGTATAGTAACAAAAAACAAAATTTGAGTGGAAATATGTAATTGCACAAAAAGTAACAAAGCATCTCTAATTCAAAAAAACAGTCTTCATTTTTTTTTTATGCCAAACACAATATTTATTTATTTATTGTTGTTTTTGGGTTGAAATATGGCATATCTTAGTTTGATTTATCTGTCAGAGATAAGCCAAGTGTAGTCAGCATAACACAAAAACATGTATTCACTGATTTGCCTCATTTGATTCATTAGAAAGATTTGTCTTGCTCCATTAAAAGCATAAGTTCAGTCACACAGTATGGATATTTTACCAGTCACCTCATATTTCCATCATTACAGCATTATCAAGCTGCTTCTGGGTCAGCTACATGCTTCAGCACATACTTAACGTATTTGGAGAAAAAAAAACCCTGAGAAGTCTAAGAGTGTAATTTTAAGCCCTTTAAGTACACACAGTTACAAAAGACCAAGCTCTACTGGACCAGTGAAAGCCTTGTGACTTCAACCAAAAATAAAAATTAAGATATGGAGCAAGTTGTTACATTTTGCAGAACAAGACCAGGAACTTGTATAAAAAAAGCAATCAAAAACCCTATCTTCCCAATCCAATTTTCATTTCATGTTGAGTAGGTTCCACATTTTGCACAGATTTTTATTGAGCAGACTCTCACTCACCAGTGAGAAACACTGAATACTGACCACTTTCCAAACGTAACATTCACAACCTAATGGCGTCCAAGTTTCCCGCCAGAGAGAGAGAAATCAAATCAACTCTAACGACACACAGGAGGATAACACAACCGGACGACTGATAGCTTTAGTAACCGTTTGAGAAGCCAAAATTGGGAAAGACTGTTATTGGTGAGTGCTGGAATTAGGCTAATCAGGACTTTGGCAGGTGGTGTGATTGTGCTTGTGGCGTTTTGG
>JAFVLL020000949.1:0-50451 GCA_021397915.2 Tor tambroides | reverse complement strand
CTGAAAGATGAAGCAGAGGTTCCTGGCAAAGTATTCCGATCTCCATCATATCAGATTCACTCCCGCTCCTTAAACCAGCCATTTCCCCTAGATTAGCTTCAGCTAGCCCACAAATCAACTTGTGTAATGCACCTTTTTTGTCCCTGATCGATTACCATGAGGCCAGGATCCGCTGCGGTAATCATCTGTTTAAATTGGAGCTAATCCCATAAAGAGTGTGTGTAATCCTTCAAATCATTTGGAGAAGATGTTACGGGTGTGTCAGCGGGGGTGAAGTTGGGAATAAAGTCCAATAAGAGAAGGAAAGAAGTTTTCCATTTCTCTAAAGCCTAAGTAACAATCAAAAGAGCTTTTGTTCCCCGCTAATAAATTCACACAGCTACTTAGTAAACATTGGGGAGAAGAATCTTGTTATATAACTTTATTCTATACAGCAAGGATGCATTAAATAGATCAAATGTGACAGTCAAAACATTTATAATGTTACAAAAGATTTCTATTTCAAAGAAATGCTATTTTTTAACATTCTGTTCAAAGAATCCTGAAAAAAATGTATCACAGTTTCCACAAAATTATTAATCAGCAAAACTGTCTTCAGCATTGATAATAATAATAATAAATATTTCTTGAGCAGCAAAACAGCGTATCAGAATGATTTCTGAAGGATCATGCGACACTAGAATAAATTACATTTTAAAATATAGTCAAACAGAAAACTTTCACTTTAAGCTGTAATAATAGCAACCTGATCTCATGACAAAAACATACCTGTGGGAGCTTTTTTGCAAAATGTGAAATACATATTGCCATGTACATTTCGTGATATATTCGATGTGAAATGTCCACTGGGTGGCGCTAAAAGAGTGTTCGTTTTTTTCCCCTGGAACAGATGAACGTACATATGGTGCGTTTTATGTGACGTTGGTTTTGTAGGCGTCAACGCAGTTCTGACTTGAAATGTCCGTTGAGTGGCGCTATAAGTCTAATGCTGCGTGACGTTTTAAAATAACGTACCATCTGCACTACACCTAAACCTACCCGATAGTATGAACAAAACCAAATGTGTGATGTAAAAACGCAATCGCAAGCTTGCCGTTTTAGCTTGTTTTCCTATCTCTCAACTTTCAGTTCTTTCATCGTGAGTCATGTTTTTGACACGATCCCGCATCCTAAGTCCAATTCTGTGCGGCTGAGCTAAAGATCAAGCTTGTTACGTCCAGAAAGCAAAACATATGGAGCTGTAATCATAACTGTGTATGAAAATAATTACAAGTGCTCAATGTTTTACTGTCTCTAGTGTTAATTTCTGTTGGAAACTGCAGTGATATGTACTTATTGGTACGTATTTCACGTCTTGCGAAAAAGCTCCCAGAGGTACGTTTTCGTCATGAGATCAAATAGCATAATATGTCACAATATTTTTACTGTATTTTTGATCAAATACATGCAGCCTTGGTGAGAATAATAGACTTCTTTCAAAAACATTTAAAAACCTGATACTGATTCCAAATTTTTGAACCGTCCATAACGAATATTCTATTCACTGTGTGATCGTCACTGTGTGACGGTGTGATCAAACAATGACATATAGCTTTTGTTTCATTTGACCCAGCCAAAATGGATACTGAACACATTTCATTGTGAAAATAGCATGAGAAGGATAGTTGTATACTATACCAAATCAAAGCCATTCATGCACACACACCACCCTCTGTCTTTCTGAATGATAGTGAGGGAGTGATTTCCAGCCCGTGACCCATGACAGCATCCATCTATCCATCTATTCCCCTCTCCCTCCTTCCTGACCCACATCAGAGAGATCAGCCAAACCCTTGGGGAGCTCACCTCTTTTTCTGCCCCATTCTTCCTACTGATAAAGAAGTGGCTGTTTTCCATCCTTGATAACAAGCCTGCTGTACAAACATCACTCAGACCCAGATGAAAGCAGAACATCTGAACAATTTTCTGAACAACACAGTCTTTCCATGACCCTCCATTTTGCAGTTTTTTAAACTTTCCCCTAGCTGAAAATCTACTCTGTGAAGTCATTTCTCAGACCTCATATTGATGCATATTGCACACAAAAATAGCACGAGCTGGCTGAAATCACCAGCTCCAATCTGATTGGCTGGCTTTATACAACTTGTGGAATTAAGAGCACTAGAGTCAGAAAACTAAAGCAGCTTAGGACAAAAATGCTTAAAAAAATGAAACGTGGGGGCAAAAAATACTGCTGTATTAAATTTGCAACATCTGCCAACTCATAAAATAAACAGAACATTTAAAACAAAATGAACTGTAGGTGGTTGCTTTACATGTTGTTCACACAAAACACAATAGAATATATTTTGAACAATGTTGGTAACCAAACAGTTGCTGGTCCCCGTTGACTTCCATTGTATGGGAAAAAAATAGTAAATAGTAAATGGGGACCAGAAACAGTTTGGTTACCCACAATCTTTTGAGTTGAGCAGATGAAAGAAACTCACACAGGTCTGAAACAACATGAAGGTGATTGAATGATGACAGAATTTTCATTTTTGGATGAACTATTCCTTTAACAACAGTAAAGATTAGCTTTGCTTTTTCATATCACGAATGACAATTACATGCTTCAAAAAGCCAGAAAGCTTCTGAACACTGAGTACTTTCATTTTATACACTAATATTGCTGTTCTGAACTAGATCTGTGGAATTACTTCAAACGCAGAGAAAAATGACAAATTGAATTTTTATTTCACAGACTATGATAACACTGGAAAAAAAACTATTGTAATACATTCCCTTTGAAGCTAAATGCTACAACTGCATTTTTTCCAAGCCACAGCAAAACTGCAACAGCTGCCAGGATGTTTTTCATCAAAGTGTGTTGTAATTAAGTCCCTGTGGCATTCATCATTGTAAAATCTATCATAATTCATCTTTATTTGCGGTAATTAACTGCTCCAATCACAGTCAGCTGTCCGGTTGATAAAGCCGTTAATTAGAACATCACAATGTGCGATTACAGCTTGTACAACACAGTCAGCAGCTTTCAGCCAGTGAATTGTGTTCAGACCTGTGAACTCTGAGCCGAAGAATATTAATGACATACTGACAAACGTCCGAGGAGCTTTGCACATAAAAGACTAACACGTACATTCAACAACAGAAACATAGTGGGGGCTTGTTTATTGCTGTTAGTAAAGCCATCCATCATGATGTGCATTGCATATACAAACATGCTCTCTCACTCTCAAGCCCAAACACATGGAGGATTTACACAGTTCCATGATCTCAGGGTCAGCAGGAAATCAATGAAGAACTGAACGAGCTGAGATGATAATGGACGTGCATCTGGAGGCCTGAAGATGTTGTAGCGTATGGACGAATCAGACACACATTTAGTCATTATATTTAATGAATAATTCAAGAAACCCTCTCATTCCACAAACAAATTGTGAGGGTCTTTGAACCCTCTCCTGAAGACACCCCAAAGGCTCAGTTACCAGGGAAACTATCTGATAAGACTGTTTTATTGCCTGGGTGCATGTGAGATGTAAGTGCACAGACCCTTCTGAAAACCCACTCCATGCCCATAAAACAGAACTTTCCTCCTTTAATTCATAGAAAACCCTTTTCTTCGAATGAACACATATCTTTAGATCATTGTGTATATTATTACTGTTCTTGTGTATTTTATCCTGTTTATGCATGCTTATAATAGATCACTAGTTAATATCACTTTAACTGTATCGTTTGGTCTCTATTCAGTCAGCTGGTTGGATGAATTAATTGAGTGTATATTTTATGTCTATAAATTACAAATATGTAAGCATCCTAAGAATCTTTAGTAGTTTATGCATTAACCCCATGCAAATTACCATGCTCAGAAAACAAAGAGCCATAAAACTTTCCTCCGTGAGTTCAGGACGCCATTGCCTCTTTGACATCACAGAGGTGTGACCTCCAAAGCAGATAAAGCTCTCAATGTTGAGTGGACGCTTCCTCCCAGTCTGGGCGGATCTTTTGTAGGGATTTTGAGAAGATGAGGAGGTAAACTTGGACTCTTCTGACCCATAAGCTTGTGCCAGGCCTTGTGGCCTTGTCTTTCCATTCAAACAAAGCTCCCTGACCTCAGATTCTTTCTTTAACTTCTTTCCACTCTCCTCTTGGAAGAACATTTCCACCTCAGAACACCTTGGAATTCATCACTCTTCAACCTGGAAGAACGGATCGGGACTCCAAAACCTTAAAACCATTAAGACTTTCATCTGAGACTGCATTCTGGACACTGACTCGACCAAAAGCAGTGCAAGTGTTGTACATTTAACTAAACTAAACAGAGGTTATTATACAAGTTATAGACCCCGTTATAAACGGCGCTGATGCCGGCTTTACTGAGATGGTTAAATGACTTTCTCCATAACTGCATTCTCTGGCTTTCCTGATGGTTTCATCCATCAACTCTCATTAGCCCTTTCCCCATGTATGAGTGATTGTATGTTTGTTTGTGAGTTTGTTTGTTTGTTTGTTAGACTAGTCTGCATTAGTGTTTAGTTAATAAAAGTTGTGTGCACAAATTACATGAGTTTCTGATTCTGCTTTGCATATTTAATGTCCCTTTACGATTTTGATCCTTACTACATGCTCTAATGCATTAATACTTAGAAAGGTATTTTCGGTGGCCAAGAAAATACCCTTTCTTAGAGTTGATATGAACTAAATGTTCGCTGGACGAACAGATAAGTTAATGGCAATTTAATTCTGCGACAGTTATTACTGTCAGCCGATATAAATAATTGTAATTAATCATGATTAATTGTAATTATTTATATACAATTCTCTTTTAAGCAAATTTGCTACAATGTCCACAGGCTGTTTAGTTTCACATAACCAGACCTTTGACTATCAGCATAAGGTCTGGTCCACATTGCAACAAGGCCTGAGCATTTATACAGGAAGAGACACGCATAGGTCCATTCACACCAAAAATGATAACTATACTGGCATCCATACCAAGTGACAATAATATTCTGTTTATTATAAGTGAGCTGCAGTTTTGTCATCTGCTGCTTCAAACTCTTTAAAGTCAGGTGGATTCTGATTGGCTGTCAATTTTCTATCATTCATCAGCTGGGAAAAAAAATCATTCTGAAAGTGATTGAAATGATTTTGTTTCTCGGTGTCGTTATTGTTATAGTTGTGGTGTGAGCTTCACTATTCTCATAGAATTAGAAGGGTTTTTAAAACTGTATAATTATCATTACAGTTATCGTACTTGGTGTGAACGGGCCTTAAAGCAACAAATCACAGTTGTTGTATTTTTTGCAGTGCCGTTTAAAGCAGGGGTGTCCAAACTCAGTCCTCAGGGCCGGTGTCCTGCAGAGTTTAGCTCCAACCCTAATTAAACACACCTGAAGCAGCTAATTAAGCTCTAACTAGGTATACTAGAAACTTCCAAATGGGTGTGTTGAGGCAAGTTGGAGCTAAACTCTGCAGGACACCGGCCCTCCAGGACCGAGTTTGGACACCCCTGGTTTAAAGTCACAACAGATCATTTCTAAAACAACTAATCAAAAATAAAAACATTAAAAACATAAGACAGGACCTGGTTCTATCTATTGGTTGATGATTGGATATGAGCTTGCAGTCGATTGTAAAAAAAAAAAAAAAGAGCAAACTTTAGGCACGTAAAATGACAGGGGAATTCCAACACACAAAGAAGTCGGTAATTTTCACAAAATTTCAAGAGTTTGTTACAACACTTTAAAAATACAGTGCTGAAAAACACTGTATGCATGATGAATCATTCACAATAAGATCAATAAAACACATTTAGAAAATTGATTGAATTGGGTGAATTTTCACGTTCCACACAATTGACCCTTTGCAAGGGAGTTTGATTGACAGGTGATTTGACCAATCATAATCTGCCATTTTGCATATTATTTTGGATGACTGTTGCACAGACAGAAAACAAAACAACTTTCTCAAAAACACATTAAATAACACCAAATTTATTTTTACTCTTCCTCATCCAGTTTCATGCAAGTCATGCTGGGAACTAGAAATTCCTTCACGGATTCAACAAGGTTACATTAAAAATATTGCAAGCAGCAGTCCCAACATGAACTGATTAACTAAAGTTATAGTTCTTAGTTTCATTGCAAACAATAAAATTAAGTTCTAGAATTAGCCGCTTTTAATCAAGTACATTTAGCAAGCCGCAGAAATCATTTTTTGAGTAGCCTATCAATACTTTTTTCAGCAGTTTAAAAATACAGAGGTTTAAATCTGCAGTGATCTGAATGTTCTTATTTATCATCATCACTACACTTAACTGCATGCCCCTCCTCCTCGTTTTACATATTAAAACCATATCCCTGACAATAGCTTGATTTCTGAAGCATAATTTTGGGGGTTGCTATGGGAACCACTTCACTGGACAGCTCATAAAGGTGCTTATATGGAGACAGAGAGCACTCTGATCTTTGCATTCAGATTTATAATTGGTCCTTCAACAGTGAAGGTGAGACGAGGAGGAGCGGAAAGTCAGCACACTCCACCCCCTATTCCTCTCAAAGCCCCCGGCACATACAATAAATCACACTCTACAATCAATAATTCACACACGCTCAAGGAGGGGGGGGAGGTCAAAGAGACAATTAGAGACAGACTCAGATAAAGAGAGGAGCATGTGGAGGAACAACGGTGACTAGGGGATCTCCCTTACATTTGAACGGTAAAAGGTTTTTTTTGTTTTTTTTTTGTTTTCTGGTATTTAGTATTCTAGCATAACCACTCAACAACTCTGTCTCTCAATATCTCCATTCTGACATTCTGAAGAACTTTCTATAATTTAAAAACCCATCTCAGGTAGGGCATATCAAAGGGCACACCCTAAAGTAGCCAGTAGGGTTTAGGTCATCATAGCCATTAAACATAGGTGCACTGAAATCGTAAACTTATGTCTGAGCAGTTACTACATTTGCTGCAAAATATGAAGTCTGCATGTTCTGTGTCTCTGTGCGAATGAGCGGCACAGTTTCATCTGCTACACATACTCAAGCACAAATGATTTTCAAGGTGTCTCGCTATATGAGGACATGAACACATAAACTTCATCTCCAGAGCTGCTCTGAGAGTCACTTCACCAGCATTTCACCATTTGATGAAAACATAGAAACTTAAAGGTCTTCAGTACAACTCGCCAAAATAAAAACTTGGTTTTACTTGTAGAAATTATGAAATATTCCTTTTATACAGTAGAAAGTAACTCTCAGTATAATAACAAATTGTATTACTATTATTAAAACATTAAGGAATCACACAATATTAACATTTTAAATGGTAAACCTGAACTGTGAAACACTTTGTGTGGCAAAAATAAGAAAAACTGTTACATTTCCATTTGATCACATTTTTAAAGATTAAATACATTTTTAAAGTTTCACGCATCCATTTGATCACCACCATTTTTGATATTAAATATGTATTCAATCATAAAACACAGAATCCAGTTAAAATTATACTAGGGCTGGGCGATATATCTCATGCGATATGCATGCGCATCTCGTCTGTAAAGCCGGTTCCTTGATTAGCGGTAAATCTCCATCACCTGTTTTCAGATGGAGCGGCATTTAATACACAGAGCCGTAGTTCACTGACAAGCTACGCAATATCACGTTCATTATCGAAGGCTATTCATCTGCGATAACGAACGCGATATTGCGTAGCTTGTCAGTGAACTACGGCTCTGTGTATTAAATGCCGCTGCATTTGAAAACAGGTGATGGAGATTTACAAGGAACCGGCTTTACAGACGAGATGTGCATGCATATCGCGCGAGATATATCGCCCAGCCCTAAATTATACTAAACAAATTTCTAAAAAAAGATGAAACATTTCACAGGGTAGTATAAATGTTACAATTCTTATGAATTCAAAGTTATATGAATTCAACTGACATAATAGTTTAATAGTCGTTTGACTAATAACACTTGATCAAACCATTAAAAATTAATCAAAAAATATTTTAAATGGAAAACACAGAATTTGGAAAAAAAGAAACAGAACTGAATTTGGAAAAAAAAAAACAAAAAAAACAGAAGACAGTCTTATATTCACTAATGCATCTAGCACACAGGTATTATGTGAAATTGTAAAACAGATGTAACTCTCCCCCGTGTGCTCATTTTCCTCATCTCCTTCACTTCTTTACAGTATCATATGATCAGTCACCTTTCCCCTCAGAGCTATTGATCAGCATCTGGGTGAATGACTGGCCTGCTGCTGCACTCAATACAGGGGCTTCAGTTTTTCAGAGTGCGGTCAATATTCATACTCAAGGCATCAATCGACCCTATTCAGGAACATCTTGTTGTGGACTCAGCACACAGGTGGTCTAAATCAGTTGCCATGGCTGAGTAATGATCCAAAATGACCAAATGCACCACTTAGCTAAGCCTGCTAGCTTAGCCACACTGCATTATTCACAAAGCAGACAAAGTTAACCTGATTCATCTTTTCAAAATAGATGCTTTATATCGCTGATATCAGCAGCTGCGCATGTGAAAGACCTTTAGTTTGTACTAGGTGTCAACAGGCCAAAAGATTCGCTTGCACTTCCATTTAGCCCGTTCTTGTCCTGAAGACGCTGTTTGTTGGCATTACAATCAGTGTCAATGTTCTCCAAGACGACACTCTTGTTTGTCAACTGGCCAATCTTCACAGTCAGAGGCCTGACACAATCAGTTTGCCACAGTCTGATGGGATGTCAAGATTAAGAGAGAGAGAAACAGAGCACTTCTTCTCTCGCTTAAGGTGCTACACAAAACATTTCTTCTGTAACTCAACACTGAAGCTCACAATGGGAGATCAGGATGTTGGTAAATGTAGATGGAGGTCAGAGGTCAAGGAAATCAGTTAGTTGTTTGCTTGCTGGGGTTGGGTTGTTGATAAAGCAGTGATTCATATGCACTGACACAGTGTTGACTGCGTGAATAAGCACAGATATGGAAATTCAGATCCATTTTAGCATCATCGAGAATTTCAGGGATATGAGCAAAATACCATTTCCATTTGCTCTTCATTTCCATTTATTCATTTTAATGCAGATGTTTTTATCCAAAGAAACTTGCAGTCATGGGCATAAATTTCAGTTCAGGGGGACAATAAACATAAAATTTCACAAGAGCAATTTTTGAAGGAGACACAAATAATACAGCCAAAATTGTACTTGTGTACACAAAGGAAAGCGTAGATATTCAACTGCAGCAAGCCCACTGATCTGCCTCTTAACATCATAATGAGCAAAACCCAACACAACGGTATACATCTAAAATATTAGCTTATCAGTTCTGTGTTGTTGTAGTGGGTTACTTAAACAAGCTACCAAACAAGCCATGTAATGTTAGAATCTCTAACAAATTGGCCACTTGGAAAAATACATCAGTTTTCATCATTTTTTGAGGACTAATTTATTAACGACTCAGCATCATCTGTATTAAAGAGAAAAGAATCACTTCGTTTGATGTTTAAAGTGAATAAAATAGCCACAGTTTCTGCTTATGCTTACAGCGTATTCAATTTCACATATTTAGTTATATATGAACTATTATATGATTCAGTGTTTTAACTCAGTCCCTTATAAGCTTACATAGTAAGGATGCTTCCTTAAGCCAAAAGTATTTTTCAGTTTAAATGAATATGCGTACAGCCAAATGCATATCCTTTCAAAATACACTCTGTTTGCACATGCACACTAGAAACTTTCATCTTTGTCTAGTGTCTGCGCTTTATCTGTCGAGAATTAACATGATAAAATGTTTTCGTATTTGTTTAAACTAGCGTCTCCAGTAGTTTGTTGTTGTTGTCGTTCTCTTCAGTTTCTTTTTCGACTGTGAAACAAAGACTCTGGCCTGTTTTTCCATTTTGTGGACCAACTGATGAAAAAAAAATCATTCATTCATTCATAAAATCATTCAAAAATCATTCTCGGGCTGTGCAAGTACAGCATGTGTGTACTATGCTAATGACACAATTTACATCATACGCACTGTAAGCATATCCTAGAGTATGAGTAAAAGCTTAAGTATACTTCAGGTTTTAGAAGGCAGGTCCCATGTAGGCAATTCAATAAGTTCAATTCAATTCAGTTGTTGAACAGCACTGTTTTTTTGTTTTTTTTTTAGAAATATTGTTTATTTCAATTGTTGCACAGTTCTAATAACCAGTCTAAAGGCCCGTTCACACCAAGGACGAT
Organism: Tor tambroides; assembly: GCA_021397915.2. NCBI lineage: Eukaryota > Metazoa > Chordata > Actinopteri > Cypriniformes > Cyprinidae > Tor > Tor tambroides. The sequence goes on along the minus strand of JAFVLL020000949.1, from coordinate 40,205 downwards.
AACTAGAAAGATAACGATACAGTTCTAAAAATCATTCTCAGTATTAAAGAACAGCAGAGTCCACACCACAGCTACAACGATAAAGGCACAGAGAAACGATATCGTTGGAATCACTTACAGAACCATTTTTTCCAGCTGATGAACGATAAAAACATTGACACCCAATCAGAATAGATCCTGCTATAACGAGCTCGAGAATTTAAAGCAGCAAATGAGTGTGCGCTCAGAATAAACAGAAGATATCGTTCACTGGTGTGGATGCCAATATCATTATCTTTAGAGTTATCGTTATAATTATCGAGCATCAAGCAGAATATGTGCTTTATAAGTACTAATAAACAGCCAATATGTTAATAATAGGCATGCTAATAAGCAACTAGTTAATAGTGAGTAAAGTGGTCCCTATACTAAAGTGTTACCAAATCTAATAACTTGAGATACTATTATATATTATTATTTTCTTTTAAATATTTAGAATTAGTTTTTCATTTTTGTGTTTTCCATTTACATTTTAATGTTTCACTCATTTTATTATTAGATTTTTTTTAAAAAATATGCCTATATTGTATTTCAAGTTACATTTTTTTTTAATAATGGTTTTCATTTTAGTTAAGTATAATACCCCTGTTACTATGATGAAATTATTTTGCTCCTCCTCTCTGCTGGATCCCTCATCAGGCATGAACCCGCACCAGGCGTTCCTGAGTTAAGCAGAAGCATTAAGTGGAAATGCACTTGTGCGCATGTGTTCCCGTCTTTTCCTTCCGTCTCCTTCTGATTCATTCCTCTAATTACCCTTAATAACAGCCTGAGTGCATTAATGAAAAGTTGTTAATTCAGAGTACATAGACTGTGTGTGAGTGAGAGAGAAAAGTGGGGGTGGCGTCCTTTGTTTTATAAATATTCATGTGCTTGTCTGGCTGGGGGATGCACATTGGGTGTGGGGCTGAATCATATGCAAATCAGCTGATAAACAGCTCCGCACATCCCTGCCTTCATTTGTCTGGGAGATAGAGGCTGCTGTCAGGTCTCGTAAAACCACCGGGCGTTTCTATCTCCCCTAGCTGTCGTGAAACAGCCAACAGGGGCAAATTAACCTTTACAAGAGGGCAAAAGGTTTAATCAACATAACCAGTGAACCCCTGTAGCCCCGTAATGACACCTCGCGAGCAAATTAAACCACAAATTACCCCGTCCTCACGTTTTTTCTGCCCTCCCGTGAGGGTCTTTGACTTTGTGAAATCAGCTGGTGCATGTTTCTACGGCTTCTTGTTTCCATAGGGAGTGCTGTTTGTTTAGATAATCTGGCTCTCAGTGGGGAGTTAAGAGTAAAAACACATGACATGTCAACTTTACTTCTTCTTACAGATGGACCAAGAGGAAAGGCATGCTGACTGGATGCTGACTTATTAAGCATGTGTGTACATTAAAGGAACATTTCAGTGTGGGTTCAATATGAGTTAAGCTCTTGTGACAGAATCAGTGACATGATGTCGATTACCTCAGAAAATCATTTAATCTCATCTGTCAGTTTGTAAAACCAAGCAAACTGCATTTGCTGCAATGCACTTATATAGTAAGGCTATAAGGCAAGGCTCTTGACTAGATAGACATTGTTTTAACAGTATAACCGTAAGCAGGGTTGAGAACTAATTGTTCGATTTTGTAAATAATCAAAATTCTAGAACCGAATGATGTTCCAATGGAACACTGTACTGAAGTGCTTATATAAATATGAAATTTTCAAGGACGTCACACACAACACAGATGGTGAAAACCAGAGTTTGTGACACACCAAGCCAATGGTAGCTCAAGGTCAGTTTGTCAATAGCTGTGTCCCAATTCAGAGGCTGCATCCTTCAAAGGCTGCATCCGAATACCGAATGCATCACAAAGGCACGTCAAAGACTGTCCCATTTCAAAGGCTCCTTCAAACGAGGCCTTGAAATGCATCCTTTGATTCTCGGGCCATGCAGGATACAACTAATGGATCCTTTGCAACCCAGACAATCCCAAGATTCATTGTGTGCTGTTGATGACAGAATTTTTTTGAGAGTAAAATGCCAGATTACACTTTCAAATGGGTTACTGGGTTTCAACACACTCAAATATCTAACAAAACAAATGTTTAAAACACTTTAAAGTGGTTTACATATTGACTTATATCTTAAAAATATAACCCAGACAGTCGCTAAAGAGAAGAATGTTTGTTCACCAGAAGATTGTGCTTTCATATATATATATATATATATATATATTGCTCACAATAAGATTAATATCATGCATGTACAAAATACTTCAAAACTTTAAAACTTTTTATGGAGAGTAATGCATTACGTTACTTCTGTGTTACTTTTTGTAATCTGGGCTGGGCTTGCTTATTTGTTTTGTTTTTTTAATGTAAAGGCCCTTTCACACCAAAAACGAAATTAATAAACTTCAGAATGAAGTTGAAGTGAAATTCTCTCAACATGGGGACAGATGTTAGTAAATAAATCGGAAAACAAAGTAACTTGCGTTACTTATCTGAAAAAGTAACTCTTCTTGTAAAATTAAAAGTAAAGCATTATTTTACTAGTTACTTAAAAAAGTAATCTGATTACATAACTTGCGTTACTTGGAATGCATTACCCCCAACACTGATGTATGCATATTAGAAAGAAACTCACATAGGAAAGAAACATCTAAAAATAATTACTATGAAAATACAATACAGTAACAAGATTTTATCTACCAAGAACAGTAGTGCCACCACGAAAGATAATTTAAAAGAATATAAGTGTTTTAACAACAAAAAAAAGTCAATATTTTTGGTTTAAAGAGATTACAAATGTAAGTTCTTCAATGTAAACAGAGTTTGGACAAATAATGCCATCAGTATAAGTTTTTGAATGGAGAACATTCCTTTAATCTATATGTAATAGGTCTATTCAGCATTCAGGCCTGAATTTGACATGTGTGTGCATTTACGGGTCAGAAGTCAAAGAGTATCCTCCGCCTGACCTCATTACTGTATCTCTCCACAAGCCTCTCTGCCATAAAAAGGTCAAAGCCACTGCCATTTATTACCCACAGTCCATCAGTCACTTTCTCTATCAGGAGTTGTCAAACACACACACACACCATTAAGTGTGACTTTTTTCTCTAGTCAACAGTGTGTACAACACCGCAAGTACAATCTCTCTCGCTGACTGATTAGTCCTCCTTTTCTGGCTCGCTTCAAAGCGCCTCTCGATTTCTGTCCTAGTTTGTCTCGTCTCTTAAGGAAAGAGAGACTGTAGAGGAAATTTATTGCACGAGCCAGTGTTTTGTGTATGTGCCTGCACTTTCAGGCATCATCTCCACCTCTAACATAATTAAAGGATTACTTCACACAAAAATGAAATTTACTCACACTCATGTCATTGCAAATCCTTGACTAACTTTCTTCAAAATGTTTGCACAGTTTTTTCCAAAAGGAATAAAGCACAGGGACCAAAAAACAGCATAATAGTAGTCCATATGATAAATAAGACAATAAAATGCTCCTTTTGTGAATCAAACGAAGAAAGTGAGTCATGCTGGTTTAGAACAAGAGTTTCATTCATGGGTGAATTACTCCTTTAAGTCAAAGATAAAAATTCAAGCTGCTTGTTAACAAAAGAAAGAATTTTTAATCAAGAAAACCTGATTATTAGGCTTTGCCTGGATACAGATTAAATTCCTCCCAGGTTAACCATGAATCCCTGCACGACTCGATCATGCAGGAGAAGTGGTAATGAGAGAACGTCTCAGAATTACAATAAACTTGATAACTGTCCAATTCATTCCAAACATAGTGATTTCCAATTCTATGTGGAGAATGTCTGTAAGAAAAAGCCAGATTAACTCACCACCAGGGAGTCTTTAAACCAGCTGCTGACAGTTTCATGTGCTTTTAAACAAACTCCTCGTCTATTACTGTGAGAGCAGAGATATGGAGGAGGAGGAACCAAACCAGATGTTCCTCAAGACAAAGGGTAAAGTTCAAAACAGTTTCCATGTGTGTGTCTACCTGTGCTTCCCATGCTCCTCTCCTTCCCTTATCCGGCACAAACAGGTGTGTACAGCTCTCACGAACAACACCGCATCAATGGAATCATCTCCAGTGTGTGGAATTGAGAAATGAGAAGCTATTCAACAAAACCTCTTTTTCTAGGTGGCTGCTAAGGTTTTCTGCTCAGTTTGCTTATTGGACGCACTCTCAAGTCTACATAATATTCTGGTTAGGGATGCACCAATATTAATGGACGGAAATGAAAAGAAAAGGAAGAAGTGACAGATCTTTCCTTCCATATTGTGACTATCCATATTATATAGCAAAAGTTGTTAGCTGGATTTTGAGATGTGGGTGTTGCATTCAAAAATGAATGCACTCTCGCAGGTTATTGTGGATGGTCAGGGTTTAAGGTAAATGACTGAAGGTCTAGCATACATCACCAAAGAGAAGAATGTTGTTTCACCAAAAAATTGAGCTCTCATTTTTTTTTTAAATTACAAGGTATATATATATAATAACAAAATAGTAAACTAAATATTCTGTAACTTTAAATGCCACAAATTAATTCAGGCATCACATAATAAACACACAGCATAAAAAAAAATGTTATTAAATTACTGTGTTTTTAAAGGTTAACTTTTAGCTATATTTTTACATTGTCATTATCTAAATGTATAAATGGGCATTAACTAATTATACTAATAGTGATTTATTAAAAAAAGCTCTAACATTGTCCAATAACCAATATAGCAATTTTGGTCTCCAGGTAAAACTCATGTGCTTCCTTCAGTGAAAATCTATGAAATTTTTCATCTGTTTTATAGTCTGCCAGGCAAAATTCATCTGATCACTTGAAAGTAATACCACAAATCTCCTCAACAAGCCACAGCGAGGAAAGAATTACGAGTCAGAGTTTATTACTTAGCGTTTGGGATTTCTACAAATCTCTAACCTTAAGTATGAGCAAGAGTAATACAGAAGTTTGTCTTCTCAAGCACCACTAATAAATAATAGCATCAATCCACCAGCCTTCCAATAAATGACTAATATTCCCAGTTAGCCTAAGAGAGTTTTGTGACATCTTTCCACCGAGAACAGCATGCATGGGAACAGTAGTAACTGCAGGCTCGTTGGAGAAACTCTGTGACATCAAGATAATAAGATCTCATAGCAGAACTACATCAAAGAGCAGGAATGTTTCCCTGAGGTGCCTAAAATGAAAAGAAGACAAACCCTGTCAAGCTCAGGAAGGGCTGGAGGTCTGACAGTAGCCGACGTGCAAACATGCATGTGGGCCAAGGTGTATTACAGGTCTGTCTTTAGGGGGCAGCAGGTGTCATTAATGTCCCTGTCAGAGAGGATTGTGGGAAGAATGGCCAGCATTACACAAGCACTGCCACAGGTACCAGAAATAAAAGAGGCGGCTGCGGTGTCAAATTTGAATAACGTGCAATCAGTCTCCAGCAGCTGTTTACCGGTGTAGGCGTGCAACGCCTGTTTACATTGCCGTGGGATCAGTTTAGTTGTTGAGACTGGGATTGCAGATGAGGGAGGCTGACTGAAACAATGCAAAAAGCAGCTGCAAGACTTTCCACATGGAAATGAGGACACCAGCAACTCACTGCAGAATGATGATGGCAGAGTTCGAAGCCAATATAACATTTCACTGACAAACAACTTCTATGAACACTTAAGCTAGGATGGAGTATCCGATGAACCAAAGCGAGCTGCAATAAAGATTAAGCGACAATTACAGTATAACAGCTTCTTGGAGAGATGAACATCTCTCTCTTTGACAGGAACATGGGTAGATCTAACTAATGACTAACCACTGAAAGCTCCTGCCAACTCTATCTAGAGTGTAAACAGATCAATTTAGTGCCGAGGGGCACGCCGTTGGGTCCTCGCTGTGCACTTTTACATACTAAACTATTGTTCAAAAGCATGTAAACACATATTCGCTGTGTCAGCACAGTCAGATATTAATGGAAACTTCATCATGAGGGTCCTCTTTCCGTTTTTCACCTGTTATGAGTTCAAAGCCACAAAGGTCTGTTGTACATTTTGGAGGTTATTTAATAGTATACTAATTATCTATGAAACTGTAGTAGTGGCAGATATTTTCTTCAGTATTATGAGGTACATTTGAAACAGACTATCAAAAAAATGTAGACCAGGACTTGTTTCAATCCATCGATTGTTGATTGGATGGAGCACGACCTGAATGGCAGCCTGTAGTCGATTGTAAGAAGTTTAAGTGGAGTAAATGAATGGAGAAGTCCAGAATACGTCAGAGAGATGTATGTCATTTCGCTGGAAGATTGAGTTTTGACATTTTGATTAAAAATTATGATGTCAAAAAAAAATTTAAATTAAGCACTCGTAATAAGATCTATAATACGTGTATAAAAAATAAATTGGGTGAATTTTCATTTCATGGTGCATATATTTTTATGTCACAAACATGACATGTTGACTCGAATTGTAAAGAAATGGTTTTAAATCATTTAACTAGCAATACCAGAAAAAAAAAATTGCATTTAATTCATGTTTGATGTGGAAAATATTGTAATATTGTCAATACTGTCAGCTGACTTTCTCATTTTCTTGTCTAATTGTGGTGACAAGCCAGTGGATTGGAGTTGAAAATTATTTTTAACTTTAAATACTAGATTTGTATAAGAAGAAGAATGTACAATTTAACAATATTTTAAAATGTGTAAATTTCCAGTAATACTTTATTTTAAGGTGCCCTCGTTAAACGTTGCATGTACTTGCTACTATAACAACAATAAATTACAAATAATTACATGCAAGTAACCCTAAGAAAAACTCTAATCCTAACCCTAACCATATAGTAAGTACATTAATTAATATTACTCAGTACTTAAATGTATAAGTACACTGTAACAAGCACACCTTAAAATAAAGTTTTAATATAATATTTAATAGCATGCTATAATATTTATGTACTACACTTTTGACATAACATGCCAAAATCTGACAGTGTTGACAAAAAACATTTTGTGAGAAAAAATAAACCTGTTTAACAAATTAAGCAAAAGCAATTCCTTGGCATATGAAGTTGTTTTTAGCCCTGTATTCTGTATTGGCCCAGTGAAAAATCAGTGTAACAGTATGAGAAAAGTTCATCTGGGTTGACTTAAGTAGTGCAAAAGCAAAAGCATTAAACTGCCCATAAAAGTCTTTTACAACTCAGGGTTATTTTATGGAGGGGCAAACTACTTAAACACACGTTCAACCTTAACTCTGATCAAGACAAAAGAGTTCAAGCACACGCAATGTACTCATTATGTATCCAGTGCAACAGCAACATAACAACAACAAAGCAAAAGGCAACGTATTATAAACTAACCAGCTCACATACACGTTGAGCAGTAATAATTATCGGTGTGAAATGCACATTTATCAGAAAACAAACTCACCAACTGAAAAGTGCACAGAAATATAAGGGTGCACCGTCCGCTGCAGCAGCCCATTGTGTTAAACGCGACGATGAGATCCTGAATATATGAGTCTATCAGCAGAAAGTCCTAAACAAACACAGAGAAGCGCGTCAGTCTCTGTTCGACACAAAGCGGCTCCGTTCCCATTGTTTCCAGCGGCGCTCAGCGAAGCACGCGTGAAGTGTGAAGCTGATCGCGGGCTGAGCGTCGAGCGAGTGTAGCGGGAGGAGTGTGTGAGACTCGGGTGTGAGTGAGTGAAGTGCGAAGAAACAGGGAGAAGGAGAACAAGGGGGTAGACGGGGTAAGGGGGCGGGGGTAAGTAGGCAGAGGGGGGTGTATGTAAATCACAATGGCTTGGTCTTACATACACGGACACAGGCTATGTGAATGAACCATGGTGTGTGTGTGTGTGTTGTTGACTAAAACAAGAAAAAAAGCAGAAAAAAATACCCAAGAACCATAAAAACCAAGTTGTCTGGTTTAACCTGGTCTCACAGACTGGGTTTAGCTGGAAACCCCTCTAAAACCAGCATACATAATCAACCTGGGAGACCACCTAAGACTAGCAAACAATCACAGAAACCATATCTAGAGACCACATCTCTGCTGGGAAAAAAAAGGCCTACAATGGCATGCTGGTCAGGTTAAGAAGCTGAAAGTGGCCAAAAAACCCTCTAAAACCAGCCTGTATAACCAGGCTGAAACAAACAAAATCATAAACCAGCCTACGGTGGTGTGCTGGTCTGAGCTGGTTTCAGATGGTCTCCCAGGTTAAGAAGCTGAAAGTGCCCAAACCCCTCTAAATCCAGCCTAAATAGCCGAGCTAGGAGATTACCTTAGACTAGCAAACAAGCACAAAAACCACATCTAGAGACCACATCTCTGCTGGGGGGGGGGGCATAAACCAGCCTACAATGGTGTGCTGGTCTTACCTGGATTAAGATGGTCTCCTAAGCTGTAAAAATGCCCAAAACCCCTCAAAAACCAGCCTACATAACCAGGACTGGAGACCACCTAAGACCAGCAAACAAGCATCTAGAGACCACATCCCTGCTGAAAAAAACAAAAGCATAAATGCATGTGCCAGTTTTAGCTGGTTTAAGACCTGGTTTAAGAGCTGGTCTCCCAGGTTAAGAAGCGGAAAATGCCTAAACCCCTCTCAATCCAGACTACATAATCAGGCTGGGAGACCACATAAGACCAGGAAACAAGCTTAGAAACCGTATCTAGAACCCACATCCCTGCTATAAAAACAAACAAAAATGTAAACCAGCCTAATGGTGTGCTGGTCTTAGATGGTGCGGGTTAAGATGGTCTTCCAGACTATCCAGCTAAAAAATGTCAAGTAAAACCAACTGGTCCTCCTTGAGACCAGCAAAGACTAGTAAACCAGTTTAGACAGTGTATATTTTTAACCGAGTCCAGACGTAATGGTTGTCAGTTTTACAGTCTAACAAATAAACCAGCATTAGCTTTAGCAGGGGTTTACAGAATATTTTCAGATTCTTATTACGAATGAAGATATATTTTATGTGATCTTTATCATTATTTATTTGTTTAATAATTTATTTGACAGTGATGGTGAACGCCAGGTTCCCACAGTTTGCAGCAAAAATGAATACAGTAACTACAGGACTTTAGCTAAAATATACCTTTGGTTATTTTTTTTTTTTGTATCATGTGTGGAGTAATAAATAGCATTAGCTAATATATTTTATTGTAACGAATGTTGGACAGCAAATACAGTTTGTATCTACAGCTTTTATGTGCTTTAAAACGTGCACTCTGTGATTTTTTTAGTTCGAAGGGACTAATGTTCGCCTCATTGATGTCTATTATCAAATCCAAGGCGCCATCTGCTGGTCGCGTATCACAACTACATCCTACTATTTTTTTGAGACGTAAACTGGTGTAAATTCCTGTTATTTGTCACTTCATTTATTCACACTAAAACAACAAACACAGTTATCATCCTTCAACACAGTAACTTGTTAGCATAATATTTTCCTTACTATTTTTTTTTTTACTGTTTTTAACTTTTTTTGTTTGACATTTAAATCTACTGTATGAAAATGAGTTACTAGACAAATAAATGAGGAAATGCAGTCAGCACAGAGCAGGATTTAAAGAAGGATTTATTCTTTGCTGATTTTACTGGTCTAATTTTCTGTTGCAGTTATGCACATAGGCTACTGTACAGTGTGGACTATGGAGCAATATACACAAACATAACTTTTTCATAACTACTGTAGATGTTCAATCTGTTCAGAGAGACACACTGCATTGACTGTACTGATAAGTTCAACTGCCTAAAGGTATATTTCTCTTCCCCCCTTTATATTCAAATCCATATTTATTGACATGATAAACAAGGACTTCCATTGCCGAATCTCTGTAAATAACACACACATTAATGATGACGTTAATGTTGATAATATCTCTTTGCTAACCCTTGTCTTCTATCCATGACAGCTGTGGCTCTGTCTGTGCTGATCCATTATAGAAAAGCCGTTAAAAGCGGTTCCTCCCCCGTGCTGCTCGGCTCCTTCTTCTCTGAACATGAAGAAGAGTGATGAATCTTTTACAGGTTGAGGCTGTATTGCCATGGAACACTTCACTTCTCATTACATCACTGTAGCCTCTGCTTCCTCTCTTAAAAGCTTCCCTCCTCCCTGTCACACACACACACACACACACACACGCTCAAACACAAACTGCTATAAATAGTTTTTGGTGATATTTTTAGATGAGAGAAGTGCAGATACTGTTCTTTGAAGAACATTATTCTTTTGTAAATATTTAATTTGTACAAAGATTTTTTAGTAATTTTGGTTTGCCAAATTTTATGAGACATTTGTGCACTTTGTTTGTTTATCATTTTTTTATTTATTTCAGTTTAATTAGTTTATTTGTTTGTTTTTATTGAAAACATTATTCTCTTGTAAATATTTAATTTTAATGTACAAAGATTATTTGAAAATATTAACAATGATTTGATAAGACATAATTCATTATAAAATAAACAAATATATATAAACAAATACACATAAACAAAACACACACACACACACACACACACACACACACACATATATATATATATATACACACACACACACATATTGTTTGTTTGTGTTTGGTTTGGTCAATATTCTTTGATAAATATGTTATTTAATAAAATGAACAATGTTTTGCAAAATTTGATGAGATATTTGTATACTTTATTTGTTTATTTTATTTGTCTTTTTGTCATCATGTTGTATTTATTTCTGTTTTATTTATTATTTATTATTATTCGTTTTGTTTTATTTTGTTTTAAAACTAATTTATTTTCTTTAAAAACAAATTCCTTTGTATTTAATTTTAGTGTACAAAGATTATTAATTAATATAAACAAAGGCTTGCAAAATTTGGTGAGACATTTGTGCTTTATTCATTTATGTATTAGTTTCTTTGTTTGTTATCATTTTTGTAATCATTGTTTATTTCTAAGTTCATCTGTCCATTTTGGTTTTGTTTTAGTTTGTTTTCTTTGAACAACATTACTCTTTTAAATATTCATTTGGTAACACTTTACTTAAAGCCTTTATGTATTATAAAGGTATTCATAATGTACATTGTAATGCATTATATCTTTTCATAAATAATTGTAACCAAAATTAAAATGCATTATAATATTAGTAGTTTTGTTTTTCCATGTGTTTTAATGCAATATACTTGTATAATGTAACATTAGTATTATAATGTATTAAAACTGTAGCTACAATTATTCATGAGATCATACAATGCATTATAAGGTGCATTACAAGGCATAATTAATGCATTAAAACTTTATAATGCATTATGTATAAAGGCTTTAAGTAAAGTTTTACAAACATTGTTTAATAATATTAACAATGACATGCAAATTTTGAATAGACATTATTTATTTATTCATTCATTCATTCATTTTTTTTTTTTTTTTTTTTTTTTTTGTAATTTTATAAAAAATAATTTACTTTCAAATACCTCAGTGTTGTCTCCGCACAACCTCTTGCTTGCTTGCTCTGCTGGTCCCCATATTGTGGGCAAAACATGACCCACACAAACACCGGCAATGGAAAGAAGGTCACACTGGGCTATATCATTAAGAGTATCTGATGGGATCCTAGGGGTCCACTGCTCATCACCTCCCTCCAGTTAAAGTGTGTTGATGTGTGCTCTTCTAAAAGGAGGGTCGGGCCTTTGTATTGTACACTTTTCAAACCGCAAGACCTAATGCAGAGTGACAGGCCAGTTAGCAGACGAGACCTGTGCTATGAGCCAGACGTAAATAAGGACCACAATCAGACTCCAACAAAGACGGAGGAGTATAAAACCTGCCCACACACACAAGAGCACTCAGAGAAAGTGAGTTCCCCATTGATTGTTTTGGTGAAGACCCACAGTCATAAAAGAGCTGTGATACAGTAAGTCTATCTAGGCCAACTTTAAACACAGCCATATCTATTTTAGTGGATGTTGCCCAAATATGAATCATCACTGTCTGTGCTTTTTAAAATGTATAAATTATTTTAACTAAAGAAGAAAGTCTGATTTAATCCAAATGAGATCATAAAGAAATAAAAAATAAAATAAATCATATATTTTAGAGCTATTTAGGTAACACTTTACATTAGAGTTACCATGATATTTACACAAAATGCAATACATCACAATAATAATTTGTAGTTACAAGCTGCTTTAGAAAATAAGCACATTGCTCATTAGTCTTACCCACTTATACTTGTACTGATTAATGCTGTAATTACATTGGAGCATGAACACTTATGTAAAGTGTGGCAGCTATTATTTGATTAAATCTATTGATTTCTACAGTGTACATTACAAGAAAGGGTTATATAGTCCAGTGGTTTCAGTATAATACAATACAACTTTATTAATCCCAGAGGTGCAATTTAGTTTCAGGCATACAGAACACAAGCAGACACTGAGAGACACAAGAAAAGAGCTAAGCCATATGGTAAGAGTAAGAGAAATAATTGATAATAAATAAAATAATGTCCTATGAAATATACAGTGTTAATTAGATATAGAATATTTAATACAGGGTTAAATATACAATAACGTAAAGGGGACAACCAGAACAAGAATAAGGGATCATATATATATATATATATATATATATATAGGTTATGTACAAAAGTGTCAGTCTTCAAATTCTGGCTGAGCAGTCAGTCTATTACTGGTGAGGCCAATATCTTTTAAGCAACTTAAAAAAAATTCTTTCTGCAGGTTACATCGCCAGTAGGTGGCGACTGTGAGTGGGTCATTTAATAATTAGTTCGACCCCTTTATGTTTATTCCTTCCAGATCAAAACATGTGACTTTTGAATGAGTCATTGTATCATTTATTCAACCGATTTCAAAAATGCTGATTCATACAGGCCCGGTTTCACAGACAGGGCTTAGCCTAAGGCAGGATTAGGCCATAGTTTAATTAGGACATTTAAGTAGTTTTTATAAACATGCCTTAGGAAAAACATTACTGGTGTGCATTTTAAGACAAAACAAAGACACTGACATGTTTTAAGATCAGTCAGTGCAAATTTCTTTCAGTTGCAAGAGCTCAGATTTGTATTTTAGTCTAGGACTAGGCTTGAGCCTTGTCTGTGAAACTGGGGGTTAGTGAAGCAATTTATGAGTGATTCATTGAATGATTCATTAAATCGCTTTCTTCAAAACACAGAATCCTTCAACAAAACATCTACTGTGTGTTCGTTGGCAAAAACAGACTTAACGTAATATATTTGTTTAAAATGTAAGTTTTATAATGTACTTAATATTTACTTCTTGTTTAGTGAACTGTTGTATAAAATCAGTACAATCATGCTGTCTCCTTGTGACTCCAACAATTTCTTAGAAACAGCCTAAGTCGTCAATGCTTAGAACATGAGGTTATAAGTATTAAATTACATTTTTAATGTAAAATGTAAGTATAGGAGACCAGGCCATGGTATTGATGTAAAGGCTATATGGGTTAAATGGTTACAATGGGAACTGTTTATGAATGAATGAATGAATGAATGAATGAATAAATAAATAAATAAATATTAAACAAACATTGTTTGGTACAAAATATCAAACAACTGATATTTTTTAGCCAACAGATATACACTACCAGTCAAATGTTTTTGAACAGGACGATTTTTAATGTTTTTTAAAGAAGTCTCTTCTGCTCACAAAGCCTGCATTTATTCGATCCAAAATACAGCAAAAGAGTAAAATTTTGAAATATTTTTACTATTTAAAATAACTGTTTTCTATTTGAATTTATTCCTGTGATCAAAGCTAAATTTTCAGCATCATTACTCCAGTCACATGATCCTTCAAAAATCATTTTAATATGATAACATTTTTTTTTTATTATTTTTTATCAATATTTAAAACAGTTTTTTCCAGGATTCTCTGATGAATAGAAAGATCAGCATTTATCTGAAAAAAAAGCTTTAGTAACATACACTATACCATTAAAAAGCAGTTAGTATAATCTTTTTTTTTTTTTTTTTTTTTAGAAATTAATACTTTTATTTAGCAAGGAAGCTTTATATTGATCAAAAGTTATGATAGAGACAATTATAATATTACTAAAGATTTGTATTTCAGATAAATGCTGTTCTTCTGAACTTTCTATTCATCAAAGAACCCTGAAAAAATTCTACTCTGCTGTTTCCAACATAATAATAATAATAATAATAATAATAATAATAATAATAAATGTTTTTGAGCAGCAAATCAGCATATTAGAATGATTTCTGAAGGATCATGTGACTGGAGTAATGATGCTAAAATTTCAGCTTTGAAATCACAGGAATAAATGGTTATTTTAAATAGTAAAAATATTTCAAAATTTTACAGTTTTTTGCTGAACTTTGGATGAAATAAATGCAGGATTGGTGAGCAGAAGAGACTTCTTAAAAACAGTAAAAATCTTATTGTTCAAAAACTTTTGACTGTAGTGTAGGCTAGTAATTAATTAATTTTATGAAATTACAAACGTGTCAAATTGACATTTAAGAAACATTCTGTTCACAAAGTGTACAGTTCAATCTTTAGGTTAAATAATTAGTCAACTTTTGCCTGAATTTTTGATCGTTTGCTTATTATACAATAGGTAGCCTACTAGAAAAAAAAAATATTTTGGATTTTGGATGGTTAAAGGTTTAAGGGTTTGTTTTGAACTAAATATTTGAAACCCACACACCAGATAAAACACATTGTGTAATTCGACTTTCAACGCCAAACCATAGGCTATTCAGTGAGATACCGCTCCTGTGACAACTAGCCCCGCAGCATCCAAATTCGAAAGCAATAAATGTTAAATCTTGTTAAATGTTAAATCTTTCAGAACTGGGCCGGTTTTATTTTCCAATGGGCGGCCCAATCGCATTAGTGATAAATAGCATCATTTTTCCACTGGGTGGCGCTGATAGAGGGATGAGTCTCATCACATGGTCCATATATGCCCAGAGAAAGTGAGCGATCATCGCAGCCTCTGCGCTCTCGAAACTCAATCAGAGTAGGCGGCACAGCAGATGAACTGAGAGCACAAGACCAGCCATGATGCTCAGCCTGCAGCGTTGTGCGCCGGAGGAGAGCTGAGGAGCCGCGGTCATGCCGGAGCAGAGCGCACAGTAGAAGTCTCTCACTGAGGATGGCAGGGATGCTGCGCGCCGCATCACTCTCTCTGGCTCTGTGAAACGCACGGTAAGCGCGCTTCATCTTCCCTCACTCACCATGTCACGAAATGCTGAACTTTGAGCTGTTTTGTCTGGCATTTGGAGGCGTTTTATGTGTTTGGCTCGGCGGGTTGTTGATCAGAACTTTATGAGACTCCTATTAGGTTTGTCACTTTATATAACTATCGTTCTATGTAGCCTAAATATGCCGTTTGGTTTCAGACACTAGACGTTTCACAGACAATAGCAGCCTGAGTCAGTCTAAAACACGATTAGGGCTGTGCTGAGATCTTTTTCAGTAGACTGGAGATCATTGAATGGTATTCTGAGCTCATATTGATGTTCTTATCGATTCTGTATTTTCTTGAGAGGGGCGGTGAGGAGGAAGATACAGTACTGAGAGTAAATTAATACGGTAAAGATGCTTTAAAGTGTGTCCTGAATGAGCATTTAAAGTTATTTTTTTTCTACTGATAAGAAAACTAGCAAAAAGTACCATGGTACAACCTATTTTTCAAGACACCATGATTGTATCAAGCCAGTACTATAGTACTACCATCATTTGTTGGATATGATGCATGGTACTTCCATGTTTTTTGGACATAGCACCATAGTTTTATGTACAGTCAAACCAAAAATTATTTAGACACCAGATATCATTTTTGATATATTTTTTTACTTGTGGGTGCAGGACACTAGAGTTCATTTATGTGAGTGAGGATAGCAAAATAAAGTAAACTGTGACATATCATACCCAAACAATTCTTCATACAGTGGACTACCAGTGAAACTGATAAAAAATTGGGACCAAAAATTTGATTTGACACTTTGACCTGACCATGTTTTGTAGCATGTAGCTGACATTATCAAGATGAATTTGTTCTGAGTTCTTGTCATATTTTATTACCATTTTCTAAACTATAGCAAATAAACTGTGGTAATGTGAGAAATGTTGAAGGTGTCTGAATAAATTTTGGTTTGACTGTACATTTACCATGGTATTTTGAATATGCGCCATTTACTACTATCTCTTACAAAAAGTACTGTGGCAGTACCATGGTACAGTGATTGTAATACTGTGGTACTTTGAAATATTTATACTTATTTCATTATAAATAATGGTATCCACAAGCATCCAAGAATACCCAAAAATCATTGTATTTTATTTTTATTTTTTCCAAGTTATGTATTTTTGGATTTATTGCATGGTCATCTTCTATCTTGGAATGTACAGTATTAATAGTAGGCTACTAATATGGTATTAACGTCTGATGGCATTACTGTTTTTGTAAGGGATACTATTTAATATAGTTAATATTATTCCAATGTGTTTCATTTAGTTTTTTTGCACCTGTGATAAAGCAGCAACTTTCATAGTGTCTGCAGTTTGGGAGTGCAATTAATGGTGTGTTTCTAAGTGTTAAGTTATTCCTCCTGGCCCAGCGGGATAGACTTTATCCAAGCAAGAAAGTGACTTAACACCGAGAGCTTATGCCCCCCAGTGCACGCTGACCGAGAAACTGTGCGAGTCTGTCTGATACAGTGAATATGGATGAATGAAATCCTCTTACACTGCAGCTCAAACTCACTGTGTGTGAGTGTATGAGAGAGATATGCTCTCTACTTAGGCCTTAGTGACTAATGAACTGTCTTTTGCACCTTATTGTGTTACTGTGTTGATTTAAGCAGCACCATTATGAGTCTAATGTCATCAGCAGAAAAAAATATTTGTACATTTGATAATTAAGTTGCAGGATTATAGATTAAAACAAGCTTGTCTAAAGCGCTAGGACAGAAATTACTCATTTACATGTCTAATTTTGGTTAGTTTAATCGAGTTACACCTTGTACAGATAATTTACTTTAAATTTGTCATCATCCACCCACTCTTACTGTATGTCACTCACAACTGAAAAGCTCTCAGCTATTTTCCTGTAGAACACAAAGAATTATTATCAAAATATCAAAGCTGCTGATGATCACTGAAGTTCAGCTGCAAATATTTTTGATTTATTAAATAATGATTTGTTGTGCAATACAAACAACAATAATAGAAATAGTAATAATAGTTTGTAATGTTGTCTTGTGAAATACAAACAACAATAATAGTAATAGTAATAATAATAGTAATAATAATAATTACTACTACTATTATTAATAATAATAATAATAATATATTATTGTTTTGTATTTCACAAGACATTGTAATTTATTTAATAAAGGATAATAATAATAATAATAATAATAATAATTATTATTATTATTATTAGATTATAGTTTTGTATTTCACAAGAAATCAATATTTAATAAATAAAAATTATTCTTATTATAAATTAATATTATTATATTATTGTAGTGTTATTGTTGTCTTGTGAAATACAAACAATAATGTTGATATAGTAATTATTATTATTATTATTATTATATTGTTTTTTTTTCATTTCACTACAAATAATTATTTAATAAATCCAAATTATTATTATAATAAATTATTATCATTATATTTTTGTACTGTTGTCTTGTGAAATCCAAACAATAATGTTGATAATAATAATAATAATAATAAAAATAAAATTATTATTATTATATTGTTTTTGCATTTCACTTAAAACCATAATTTATTTTATAAATTAAAATTCTTCTTCTTCTTCTTCTTCTTCTTCTTCTTCTTTGTATTTCACAACCACAAAACAACATTACAAACTGCAATAATAATAATAATAATAATAATTATTATTATTATTATTATTGCAGTTATTATTATTGGTAGTAGTAGTATTATCTGTATTATTATTTATACAAATAATAATAAGTTTGTATTATTATTATTATTATTATTATTATTATTGTTAGGTCAGGGGCCCCTTGCTCTCAGATCAAATATTAGATACTAGTACTAAAAAAAAAAAAAGTAAGTTGTTAAAAATGTTTTTTTTCTTTTATCATGCTTTTGCCACACATAAGGCACCACGTAAACCAGATCTTACTAGAACCGTCTTTCTCTCTTGTGCACATACATGCAATGTAAACTGCAAATGTGGCATGACCTTTAAGGGCCACCAGCAGCTTTCTACTGTTTTGTTGCTTGACTCTTATATATTAAACATGCCACATCCTTACAGACAGGCTACAGTGGCTGCATTTTTAACCACATGTCCAGAGTCTGTGTTGTGTGACGTGACAGACCGTCATGCTGTCACAGCAGGATGCAGAAACGCGCTCACTGTGGGTTCAGCTAAGTGTTTGAAAGGTGAACGAATGGGTCAGTTCATACACAATATATGCATTTCGTGTAGACACTCTCTTACAGACAGGGTTTAATATGCACGCCATGCACTCCTGCCACCGTTGATGTCAAAGTAGATTCAGGATCAAGTAACGCTCGTATACGCTTCTGTATCTTAAGACAGACATGAGCTGAGAGAGAGACAGAGAGAGAGAGAGGGAAAAATGAATAGTCCCTATGGATTAGAGTGGAATATGTGTGACGGAGGGTAGAGGGAGGGTTTAGGGCACCAGACGCACTGACTGTATGAAAATCCCTTAATAATTAACACTACACAGGCCACGAGGATAGAGGAAGGGTACAAGCGGATGGAAAACCACTGTGTACGTGACAATTACGCAGAGTGGTCAACATGTTAACTAGAACGAATGAATTCTACTGAGAAGTGTTGGGGGATCTCCCAAAATGAATGAAACATGAAGCTCTTTTTAAAGGCTCTTCAGAGTGTCACCTTAAAGGGACAGTACACCAAAAATGAAAACCTCATGTTGTTCTAAACCTGTATGACTAACATTCTTCTGTGGAACATAAAAAAGATATTTTGAGAGAATTCAGGGGGGGTTTTTTCAATGTGGAAGTCACATGGTCACCACATGGTTTGGTTAGCATTCTTCAAAATATCTTTTTTTGTGTTACTCAGAAGAAAGCGAGACGTTTTTTGTTGTTTTTTTTTTTATAAACTGCTCCTTGAACTAACTCTTTTATTCTTTAGGGTTCTTGAGTGGACTACACTGTTGAGTTTGTAGTGCATTGTGCCACAAAGGACTTTCAGCATCCAAAGCTCAAAAGGCTCCTTGTAGTGTAAAAATGTTCTTGATTTTACATCATAGGCTCTTCAGATGCATCTAAAAAATACACTTTTGTCCTTCTTGTGCAGAAAAAAAGATGTTCTGAAGCTCTAAAGATTATGCCAGCTGTTTTGGGACATACAATGAAATTTTTTTTTTTCAAAATATCTTCTATTATTATTACATTATTATGACATTATTTAAAAAAAAATGTTTTCACAAACGTAGACCTGAAGTTATATGGGAGTTGAATTCTGCTTCTTTAGTGGAGGAATAGATGTTTTTATATTCAGATCTAAAAATCATCCCAAAAGTAAAAGAACCCATATATGCTGCCATTTAGAATCCATTTTTCATAAGAGTCTATTGGTTTCTGGGTTTTTAGAGCACCAGTACACAGATGGCTTTCTTTTTGAAACTTTTGAAAAATTTCTCCTGTGGTATCAGGTCGCAAAACCTTTCTGGTTCTAAAGGAACCTTTATTGTAAAGAGTGCAGGAGTGTTGTTATTCACAGCTGAACAAGAGCGACCTCCATGCGCACATCATCTTCTGTCTGCAATGGAGGAGAGGCGTTGACCTGAGGAACAGCCTCTCGTTGCATCGGGGATGACAGAAAGTGAGATTCATGTTGCTATTCCTCTCATCCAGGCAGACAGGAACCCCCTCGCTCTCGATTTCTCATCACTGGCTATCATATGGTCAGGAAATAGGAGTGGGCTGCACCAAACTCAATAGGCATTTAAGCACTTAGGAGTATTTCGGGGCCTGTTGTGATACGCATTAGACTAACAGGCTTCATCCATAACACTACACAATATTGATTCATTTCCTCAGGGCGAAGGGCATAATAGCCTTTATCTATTTTCACTCCTTATCACCCTTGTTGCCTAATCACTTTGACTGTTTGCTGCCATTAAAGTGCTTAAAATGCCAACACCATAATCTCCGAAGGGTAGAGAAACTCTGTCAGTAAAGGGATAAAGCACTTGTGGTGTATATTTGACGTCATTGATGTAACAGCGACATGGATTTAGTGACTCTGTGAAAGAGGTCATTGAAGTCACCCGTTTGCAATTATAATTGATAGTTCCTACTTCTGAATCGGACGTCTGTTGTCGTGATGCTCCATATGATGACTATTAACCAGAAGAGGAAACGGTGGACTTGTGTAGAGACAGATAGGACCCTGGGTTTTCCCCAGTCTGAAGAAACTTTTGTAAGTGGTCGCAGCTAATGCGTACTGACCTATTTTTTCTGAGGATGGTCTGAGATCAGCTTTCCATGTCCTCTTTTGGCCCACGCTGAGTCCTGGTTTCTGTAGCTCACTATGGTAGTGCGCAACAGGAAAAGTGCAGCATGCCTGTGAGCTGCAGAGCATCCGCCTAGAAAACACAGCAACCTCAGCCGCAGATCTGAGAGAGAGGTTAAAGTGAAAGAGAGGAAGAGATTTTGGTGGTTGTGGAACATAGTTGACTAGACCTAAAACTTGTTCTCAACTGGTTGTGCTTTTGGGCCAAGATTCTACAAGTGGTGACCCAACGCCAACACCAAAATTGTTCATCGCACAAAATATATGAATGGCATTGGAATGTATTGATATTAATAATATAATATTCCTATATAATATAAATAAAAACAATAGCTAAATATTACAATAAATGAAATAGTATGCATATGCAAATATTTAGGCAATGCATCTCAAAAGCACATTTTTGTTTTCTGTGGCAGCAACAAAGCTCAATACTCTAGGGGGAGCTAGAGGGCACATTGACATTTTAAGGAAGTTAGGGCCAGATTTACTAACAGCTTGCGTCACGCAAACCGTCTTTTGGCATTAAAATAGTACTGTCAGGATGCGCAGTGAAGAATTAGCGCTGAAAAGGCGTGGCCACAGTTATTTTTCCGCCTGACCTTATTGAATATGCATTTGTAGGAGTTTCCCTTTCAGACGCAAAATTTATGGGAGGAGAGTATTAAAATGAATCACGCAACGAGATTTACTAACGTTTGCGCTCGTCAAATTACTGGTATTTGCGCCATTATTTAACGCCCAAAAAAAGCATGTCTTAAAGCAGGCGGTAATTTGCGCTGCTCTTGGTAGATTGCGCTGGTCATTATGGAAATGATCTGGCTGTGTCTGTGTTCTTTAATGTGCGCATTGTCAGTAAATCACACGCAGAATTTTCCTCTCCCATCGGCGCCTTTATGGAATTCTGCTATAATGCTAATTTGCCCTGTTTAGTAAATCTGGCCCTTAGTTTAGTCTATTAAAATACATTTAGAATTCTTTAGAATGTCTTTTATATTTAAATCATCTGATGTAGTTAACATCACATAAAGAGTATATTTTTTCTCCAAATCAGCAGTATTTATAAAAATACTAATCGACTTACATTTTAGACACAAGTTCCTGTTTTTGCTCTATTTCGTCAATGAAAATAGTTTAAACAAAGCCACAGCAGAACTGTTTTGGATCTCTGAGCGTTACTGAATCAATCAGCCGTTTGAACAGGGGCGGTTTCTTCATTAGGGCGATAGGTCGACATACCACCAAAGTGTGAAAGGGAGGGATTGCTTTCTATCACGTTCAACCACAGTGTTACACTAGCTGTCACTATTCTAGGCTGTTTGTTCTTCCTCTGGCTATGTAGTCCAATCAGCATCAAGTCACATTATGTGGAGTACCACCCATTTTTGGGCGATTTCTCTCAGACTGAGAATCGTCCCGAGTGTTCTCATAGACTTCCATTCATATACTTTCTTTTTGGAACTGCAGGCACTGCCATGCAATCTCTATCAGATCCGGGAGGGCTAGCACTAGCGTGCTTTCATCATCATATGTAACCTTAACATGTGCAGCGATTGGTGGGAACAAACATATCTCTATTAATAAGAAATATGAAGTCAGGACTAGTCTGTATGGGCTGAATAAAGCAAACCAGTTTCTTACCAGCAAGGTTTTGATGGATGACGACTGTAATAGAGGTAAAGATGATTACAGTGACATACAGGAATTATCAGACAAGCACAAGTCTGTTATTATTAATAATGTGCAAATACACAAACCATGTATGTGCACTCTCTGGTAGCTTTTTGCAAGAGTACATTTCAGTATGATCAGATGTTTGGCATTTGATTTATAATGAATATTCACTGAAGAAGCGTGTTTTTATAGGGGTTTGCAATGGTCAGTGGTGTTTATATGGGCATCAACACTCACTCTGACAGAAGAACTGTTCACTTGTCATGTTGAGCTGCCTTCAGATCACCACATTTCACTAATTCAGAATGTTTTTATTTGTGTTTTGCTCTGTTTAATAATTCTGAATGGATCCGTATGTATTTATATACAGTAAGGTTAAGGCGACTGGTATAGTGGCCTGTTGGCATCTTCATGTGGTCCTGTTTGGTATTGAAGCTTGACTTGTAGTTATAGAAAATGATCTCAACAAATGTGACAATTATATTTTTTTCCTCACAGGAAAAACAATAATCTTTATTTAAAATGTTTCAAGTCTTAATGTTTTTCCTTTTGTTATACTGGGATGAATCATACTGAGATGTATGCTAAAATTGTTGGATGTGGCGCCCTACCTAGAAAATTTTCCACCAGCCGCCACTGTGTTTGAAAAAATCGGTTGAATGAATGACTCGATGGGCCCTATCATACACTCAGCGCAATGCAACCCAAATGTTTTTTGTTATTTTCAGCCCGACGCAGTTATCATTTTCACATCCGGTGCCACGTTGTTTAAATAGCAATTGCACTTGCACCCATCTGTTCGCCCATGGGTGTGCTGATCTGAAAACGAGGTGTGTTCAGGCGCATTGTTTACGTGTTGCTATTTTGAGCCAACTGAAAACGATTGTGCCATTGACCAACTAAAACGTGGTCTAAAGTCAATGGCGCAGTATTTTTTTATTTATTTAAAGAGCGCGTTAGTAATATGGGCCTATAGGCGGGTACACAATGCGCATACACTGCTTATTACACACACAGGGATGCGCAGACATCCAAATATTAAAAATTAAAGGATTACAATGTAAAATATTATTATTGTGTAATTTAACCTCACGCATGAGCAGATCCTTTTCCTCTCTGGAGAAGCGTTCAGTCTTTGCTCTTGCAAGTTCTGCCATGCAAATAGTGAATCCGCCATGGTGCAAGTGCAACTGCCTTTTAAAGGGAATAGAAGATGAGACTCTGATTGGTTTTTTGCACGTTACACCCAAAACACACCCACCATTTTTTTCCCTTCGTTAAACTAGCAAAAGTGGATTCGGACATGCCCTAAGTGCACCTGCGCCATGCGCTTAGATCGTTAAAATAGGCCCCATAGACTCACTCATGCAGTGATTTTCCACCAACTACTGGCAATTTTAGGTTAATGTTTTAAGTATATTTTCCTTTTTTTCCCAAAATCATTTCAAATAGCACTATTGTACAGAGCCTGGAAGGTCACCTGTAGGAAAGAAAAAAAACAATCCGTGGCGACGGTTTAGCAATTCGTCCCCTCAGTTTATAAACCGTACTCACGAATTCTTAAACTGTTCCCTCAGTTTAACAAATCATGCCCACGGATTAACAAACCGTACCCACGAATTTCCAATCCGTGCGCTCAAATTTTGTAAACTTTACCTTCGGTTTTTTAATCTGTACCCACAAATTCATAATCTATGCGCACGCTTTTGCAATCCGTTCCCAATAGTATTTTGCACTTGCATACATTATTGTAAATAAACTTAAAATTAACTAATTTACCATTAACAGAGATGCTGCATTCATTGCGTCCAATATGTTTTCTCACTGACACTGGATTATCTCTACGCATATGTCCCACAATGCACTGCTCCATTGGTATAGGCACCAATTGAGAAATTGACAGAATTACTGGACCAGCTTGATAATTTTAGCAGATTCTGTCTGCATTTCTATAGACGCAGCGGTCTGCAGCGAAGGCAGACATTATGTCGACCCCTTACATTTAAGCATTGTATTACTAATGTAAGATGTTCCACTCACTGTTGCGTGCAAAAACAACAGGATGTATGACTTAAGCTAAGAATAAATCGAGTGCCTGGTTTTTTATTTTGTAATGAAAATGCAGTTGAATGGAACCGTGGAGACCGAGATCAAGACATAGCAATGTTTATTTATAGTTTATTTACAATCACAATCTCGGTGCCGTTGCCTTGGCAAACGGCAACAGCATCCTTATCAAAACAACACCTACATGTTGTTGCGAGTCGCAACAGTCTGCAGTTTGCCAGGAGGTGAAAGAGTAAGACGGAGTGCGGTAGGAAATCAGTTGTGGTAGTTCAAAGAATTTGTGGTCTTACATATGAAGCAACACACGCTGATGCGCAGGAACATGCTCACACACACTCGCACACACCCTTGCTGTGTGCTGTCCCCTTTTACCAGTGTGTCATGTGAAGCAACGGCAGACACCAGTGCAAGTCTATTTTTAGCAAGTGCCTGCAAGACGCAAGCACATATGTTAAAATGCCGCTCAGCAGAATAGCAATGGTAGCTATCTTTGCATCTTGTTCCATTATCATAAACGAGACATGAATGTAACATATAGGGCGATATTTTAAATAGTAAAAGGAATGTTTTGTATGAAACGTGCCTGTTTCTATCCTCTTGCAGGTTGTGCAGACTGGAGGGTTTGACTAGTGTGTGATGCTTTTTCGTGAATACTGTATAAATTGGTTTCCTGTTACTTTTCTAATAAGCACTAGAAGGACAAATTATGTTTTTTGTTGTAATAGCTATTAGATTTGGTAGGCAAAATGCTGTCTAACACAAAATTAAGCTAGGGTGAACTGTAGATATTAAACACATTACATTTTTGTACTTTAAAATGGTGATTTTGGTCTCCCAGAAGTCTTGAACTGTATCCATCAAATAAAGCAAATGCCAAAGTTGGATTGATGTGCAGTGTCTTGTTATTGTAATATTGCTTATATACTGCACTCAAAAAAATGGTGTAGGACTTTGAAACAATTTTCACTCAGAAATTGCTAGTAAATTTTTACGAATACAAAAGGCAAGTAACACAATTTTTAAACTTGAAATTTTTTAAATAGAAAGACTGAAATAACATATCCAAATAATCTTTCAATTTTATATTTTCAGTTAATAGTAATTCAGTTTAGTAATTTTGTTATGTTTTTTTCTAACTTTTAACTTTTGTCATGTTTTTTAGTTTAAAAGTATTTACATATATATTAATTTATTTTTAATATCATAATTTCAGTTTTAACTGAGGTAACTTTACTGCAGTTAAACATATTTTTTTCAGTTTGTTGCCAAGGCAACATTTCAAATTTTGCATTTTAAGTTATTTTTTATCTAATATTTATATTTTATTCCAGCTTTATTTCAATTACTGAAAAACAAAAAATACCGTTTTAGTTTTAGTTAACAATAACAGCACGGATTCAATGCACTATAGTAAAAATAAAATAAAATAAATAAATTTAAATATTAGCTAATTATTGGTACCAAAAATGTTCAGTAATATTTAGCTGTGACCCACATTTTCTATACAACTCATGATTTCCCAACATTACCAAAAAATAAAAAATAAAAATTGACTGCAACACTGCTCAACCATTCAATCCTCTTATTATAGTTATTTAAAAAAATATCAAGCAAAAATGTTCTTTATTTTATTGAGAAATATAAGTTTATTACTAACTGTAAACCACCATTAAACTAGCATTATTTATTTATTTACTATAGTATCCATTTAATTTGAATGTTTATTGCTAGAAAATGACAAAATCTCAACAAATCATTGCATAAACCAGGGATTCAAATTGTATCCTATGTTTTATAATGAATTTGAATAATGAATAGAAAATAAAAAACTCATAAAATATCTAAAATATTTAGCTTGACTACCTGCGGTTGACAGTCTCAGCACCTTTTTTAAATATTCAGTTTTTTTTTGCAGTCAAATTTCACACTACTCGTGGAATGAGTCTAATATAGGTATTGGACTCTTAAAGAAAGCTCTTTTATTCCCCAGTATAGCAGGTGAGGCTTGTGCTAAAGTGATTGGAGGATGAGAGAGCTCTATTTCGGGAGTTTTCTTTGTTGAATTAATTTTGCTTATTTATGCATGCACCTCCACATGAAAGCATCCCGCGGTCCCTAGTGGAACTGATGAGTTGTGGAATGAGAGGAGTTTTAGCTCTTTCTTTCTCACTGTCTCTGTCTGATTCACTTCTCTCACGTCTTCTGTTCTTTGTACCCGTTTTTCCTTCCCTCTTTCTTTGCAGATGAACGGAGAGGTCACTAAAGTGTTTATTCCCAGCGCGATTGCACTTTATTGAACGTGACGAATAGATTCGTGTCGTATCGATTCCTCTGATCAATAGGTAGAGTGTTCGGAGAACTACAGAGGACTCTAATGAGATTGTTAGTAACCCAATTAGCTGCAAAAACAGCTTATGAATTATGCAAGCCGTTATGCTTGGCTGCCATATCAAAAATAAACTAAACACATTATTATCAACCTGATTAGTGGTGAGCAAGGTCAATGAATGTCAGTCTTCATTATTAGTTTCATGACTTCGAATGCGGCTCGACCTTCATCGTTTTTTGAGCTAAACAATAAATTCTGTCTGTCCAATCAATGATTTTCTGAATCGCTTATAATGGCTTTTTCCAACACATTTAGCGGCTACTTTTGCAGTTGGTTAGTGAATAAGACGAGGTTGTGCAACTGTTTAGTGCATTCGGCTCAGAGTGAGAAAAGAGGTTAAGGAAAAATGGATGGACAGATGAGCGGTTGGTCAAATTCGACTGGGACTGCATTTTTCATAACTCTGTCAGGCGTAAACCTGCTCCGGCTTTCAAGCTGCATAAAATCAATGAGCGCACCATTAACCTACGATTGCACCGGTTCACTCCACCGCTGCCCCCCATAGTTCATGATGACCGCATGCGAACATCTCACTCTGCTGCCAGAAAGACAAACAGCTCCAGGGCCGTTTATGTATAGTCACAAATCAGAGAAACACAGATATAGCTTCAGAAATGTCTTATAACTATAAATATTCTGCATGCTTACTGGTTAGCACCAAACTGCTGTGAAACTTAACAATTTCTGTTTTGAAATCCCACAGTACACTGAAAATAGATCTTAGAGGAATATTCTAGGCTATTTACAGCTTCAGCGTCTTAAATATAAACTTCAATGTACAGCATTTTTCAGGTTGCTTGCTTTCTTAAAGGAGTATTCCGGGTTGAATTGGAGTTGAGCTCAGTCGACAGTATACTTGTGGCATGATGTTGGTTAAAGTTTTGACTTGTCTTTACTTTACTTTAAAAAAATAAATAAAAATCTGGGTAAAAGTGAGGTGCTTACAGTAGAAGTAAATGGTGGAAATTTGTAAATGATCAAATGTTCAGTGTAGTAGTGTAACCCAAAGACATAAAGAGTGTGTTAACATGATTTTAATGTTGAAGAAACTAACTAACATTTTCTGTGTAAAGCCGTATCCAAACTTTGTTGCCGCAACAACATAAAGCCTTAAAGCAATGGTAAAAATGAAAAACTTTACAGCTTAAAAAATACATTTTACTTCATTTACTTCCATTTTAAGAGCCTCATTGTACAAACTTTAATTTGTTTCCTTTTTTTTTTTAATCCAGACTGATCCAATTTGAAAAGAAGGGCAGCAAGCTGCTTTATTCACTTTTTAAAATGCTATTTTAAATGCTTTTTTCTTCTTCTTTTTTTTTAAAGGTTTTCTCAAAATACTATTTACTTCTAAAAATACTTATAGGATTTCTTAAAATACAATTTTTTTTAGGTGAGAAATATAAAACATTTAAACATTTACACATTTACACACCAACACACACATTTAAATGCATATTTTTTATTAAATTAAATTAATAAAATATATGTATAAAATTATAGATTTAAAAAACTTAATTAAAAAAAAACATGTATATAACATTATATGATTTTATATATATATATTACTGATTAATTTCTAAAATATACTATACATTTTTATGTTATAAAATGTATCAGAAATTAAAATGTACAAATTTATTTTACAAAATGAAAAAAATGTATATAACATTATATGATTATATGTGTGTGTATATATATATTTAATATTTAAATGTATATTTTTAATTAAATTATATTAAATTAAATTAATAAAATATATGTATAAAATTATAGATTTTTATTTAATTGTATTTAATTTTTTAAACAAAATTAAAAAAAAAATAAATGTGTATATAATATTATATAATAATCTATATCTTAACCCTACAACAATTGTCCTCATTTACTTCCATTGCAAGAACTTCACCATTTATTGTTTTTGAAAACAGTGGGCGAGTGGAAATACATATATTCAATGTTTTTGATAACCATTGTGTCACAAATGCTGTCAACTGAACTTAACTTGTATAGCACCCTACATACTCCTTTAAGAACTAATTAACTTACTATCGTAGTCTTGGGGCTTTAGAAGCAGAAATGTGAATCCTCCAGCTCTTGTATGAGTCAGTTAATAATGAAGTGTTATTTGAGCTGTAAAGTTGTCTAAATCATCTTCTCCTACTCTGAGAAACTTTTGGATAGACATATGCATAAACTTGAGGTTGAAAATCAACCGGAATGTGCTTTTAAGAGCGAGGCTTTATTCAAAAAAATCAGAATCTTTTTGAGGTCTGATGGATTTTTAGTGGGGGATTATTAAAGAAGCTCCCTTTGTCTTTTTGCTGCATACTGTACACTTCAAACGTCTCACACGGCTGTTATATATTATTCATGTGAGAATTATGTAACGGTGCCTACGTTGTGAAATGTCATAGAAGATTCAGAGGAGTTTGTTAGGCATCAGGTTCACAGATCTGATGGTGGATGGAAAGGACAGTTACACTTTATACCGCCATAGACAATCAAGCGTCATTCTGCTTTGTTCTCCCACTGGAGCAAGAGTTGTGGAGCGGTGTGTTTTATGTGTTTGATCACGATGTGTCCCGGTTGCAGTGGTGTGTGGGTGTGGGTTCGTGTGCTGTTGTGGAGGCAGGGTGAGGTTGCCTGCACCTTTGCAGAAGAAGGTGGAAAGTGGGTGAGTCATCCAAAATTAAACCACAAAAGCAAGAGCAGATTTGTGCGTTCTGGGGCTGCCTCTGTACACACACACACACACCTGATAATGCAGGTTAATTAATGATTAACCTGCTATTTTATGCAATAATGAAATACCGTTTACCTAAATTAAGAACTTCATAATCATAAAACAGGTCAGACGACTGTCCAACTAACCCTTGATTAGTCAGACAAATAGTGTTAAATCGATTTGATTCACTATTTATTTGTATTTTGATTTGATTCAAAAGCAATATTTTATCCAGAACAATTTGCAGACTGATTCAGTAACTTTTTAAAAAGCTGTTTTAAACTTTTTTTTATTATTATTTTTTAATAATGTTCTCAAGTGAGAAAAAGAAAGTTTTTAAAAAGGTAAGAAATAGAA
Organism: Tor tambroides; assembly: GCA_021397915.2. NCBI lineage: Eukaryota > Metazoa > Chordata > Actinopteri > Cypriniformes > Cyprinidae > Tor > Tor tambroides. Next base: position 10,403 of record JAFVLL020000949.1, on the reverse strand, counting down.
ACAGAAAACAGAAATATTTAAATGTATAATTATTTTATATATATTCATCATATACATTATATACAGTATATATATGTATAGTTTTTATGAAATTAAAAATATGTATATATTGATTTGTATATGTGAATACATATATATAAATAAAATTATTTTGTGTGCACACATACACATAAACATTCAAAATTCTAAAAACATTATATAACATTAAATATGTAGCAATATCAATTGTTTATTATACTTTTATAATTATTTTTTATTACAGATTATATATTTATTATTATACAAATCATATATATTAAAATTATTAAAATAATGTATAAGTACATATACACAAAATATTTAATGTATAATTTTTATGAAATGAAAATATATAATTTTAAAATAACAGTATGTATATATTCATTTGTATATGTGAATATATCTAAATAAAATTATTTTATACTTTCTAATGTTTTTTAAATATTTTAATACAAAAATTATATATATAGTGTGTATATCATAAAAATCATTAAAAATATATTGTTATTTTAAAATATTGTAATTTTATTTGATTTTTTATTTTATTATCATGTTATAATATTAAAATTATTTCATATTATATTATAATTATTATTATATTATATCATACAAAACACTAACAATTCATTATTTAAAAATTTGCCTGTGTAGGATCTGTGTAGGTCAGTTAGCAGCATATTCACTTGTATGAAATGTATGAATCGTTTACCATCATCAGATTCTTGTTCCTCACAGGACGTCTTATCGTGTGTCATATCTCAGAGCTGAGAGTAGAAAAAATGCGGTCATCTTCTGAGGTGACCCCGTCAAAGTCACAGAACAGAAGACGTGTCTGTCAGTCTTTGCACACTGGGGCCGTGGAGTCTGTCTGCGCACTGATCAAGAGAAGTGTCGCCCAGTGGAAAAGAGCAGAGTGTGTTTCTCTGTCTGAAATACAGGGCATGGAGACAAAAAGAGAGATGAAATGAGTAAAAGAGCATTTGTAGCATGGGATTGGTTCTTTCTGACTGCGTGGATGGCTGTTTTAGCACTCAAATTGCTTTCCGACGTCTGAGCTCTCCTCGGGGAAATATAGGGACGCAGAATCAGCGTATGAAGGAGAGCGGACACTGAGCGGCCTGATGGATTGTCTTGTGAGATGTGTCTCACTGCCTCTTTTTTTTTTTTTGAAGGGGGATGTGCGTGAAGCTGGGGCGGGCCACTACCGTTTATAAAGCAATAGGAGTTTCTGAAACCCCAGAGGTGTTGTCAGGCTGTGAAAAATGCCGTTAAGTCGCACTAGTGAGACCGGCAGATTCTTAGTGAGCTGTAAACATATCTCTCAGGTTAAAGGATTGGTTCACCCATAACTTATGTTTTGTGTTTACATTGTTCCAAACCCATATGACTTCTGTTCATCTTTGAAACACAAATGAAGTCATTTTTAATTAAACATGAAAGTCTCCATTGAAAGTCTGTTCCACCAAAACTCTGATGCTTCTAAAACTTTATAAAGACATCTTAAAAGTAATTCATATGAATCAAGAGGGGGTTTAATCCCAGCTCTTCTACAGAGACACGATTACTTTATATGATGGACAGATTTAATTGAGCCTTTTATTGACCAATAAATATTGATCAGTGCATGTATATAGAGCTCATCAAATATGGTAAACACAAAAGGTACAAAAGCTGTCACTGGGGCGGTACCTTTTCAAAAGGTACACTTTTGTACCTTATTTACTTCTAAAAGATTTTCAACATGCTTCACTACGACCTTAAAGGTACATATTAATACCTAAAGAGTAAATATGAGTACCTAAATGGTACATATTAGTACCTTACAATCTAAGAAAAAAAGGTACAAAAGCTGTCACTGGCGCCAGGGGCGTCATGCACTCATTATTTTTGAGGGGGCACGAGTTGGGGGGGATGGTATTGGGGTCGTCATGTGACACACAGCAGCCACTACAGCACTTACGTTTTATTTATTTATTTTCCTTTTTATTCGAAACATTCCCAAACGCATTAACTATATCATGAAATATCTTGATTCTCACCTAGATTATGTTAGTTGATCTAGTGGACGATGGTCAAAGTAACCTAATAATGTAATCTATTAACTAGGCTATGCATAAAAACCTGTCTGTTTACTTAATTAACAGATATGGGTGTCATGCCATAACATATTTTAATACTATATTATATTTAATATGAATTTAACATTGAAAGTTAATATGAATAAAAACATTGTAAGTTAGGCTACTAATCACTTTCATTGTACAGAAAGAGAGCAAAGAACGTTTAAATTATCAAAGAACATTTTTACTGACAGTCTAGAGTTCTCAAAAACTCCCATTAAAATCACTAAAGCTGTTTACACTATGAAATGAATATCTTACTTACATATTCTTACACACATTTGCACTTTGTTGTTTCCAACGAGAGAATTCACCAGAAAGAGGTATTCAGTCAGCGAGCAAGTGAAGAAAACACCGGCATCTTAGCGATGACTCATCTGAACGCCTCTGATTGGTCATTGCACTCATAAGCTCAACAGAATTGTGTGTGATTGGTTATAATGTACAGTGCTGTACAAACGCGTCTGTATCTGGCTCAGCGCCAGCCAGCGAACGCAGATTTGAATTTAGCAGCTGATGATAGACGCGCTGAACGATCTAATCACGCCGGTGTGATTGTATTAAATATAGAAAATATTAATCGGCTATTTTTTGTCTTTTGGAAGCTGCATTCAAAATCCACTTGGCTCAAAAATCTGAGGGGGCCCGTGCCCGCTCACTTTCAATGGGCATGACGCCTCTGACTGGCGCTATACCTTTTCAAAAGATACACTTTTGTACCTTACTTTTTGTACTGCAAACTGTCTTTTGGTGTTAAAATAGTACTGTCAGGATTTACTAAAGACGCGCAGTGAAGAATTAGCGCTGAAAAGGCGTGGGCACAGTTATTTTTGCGCCTGACCTTATTGAATATGCATTTGTAGGAGTTTCCCTTTCAGACGCAAAATTTCTGGGAGGAGATTATTAAAATGAATAAATCGCAACGCAATTTACGTTTGCGCTCGTCAGATTACTGGTATTTGCGCCATTATTTAACGCCCCAAAAAAAGCATGTCTTAAAGCAGGCGGTAATTTGTGCTGCTCTTGGTAGATTGCGCTGGTCATTATGGAAATGATCTGGCTGTGTCTTTGTTCTTTAATGTGCGTATCTTCAGTAAATCACACGCAGAATTTTCCCTCCCATCGGCGCCTTTATGGAATTGTGCTCTGCCGCTAAATTGCCCTGTTTTGTAAATCTGGCCCTTAAAGGTTTATGGGTTTGGATCGACACAAGGGTGAGTAACTGATTCATTTTTTGATGAACTATCCCTTTAAGTTGTTGTTCCCTGAAAATGAGTGATCTGTTAATTGCTATCATATTGAGTTGATTCACTTAAACAAATGATTCAGACTGGTTTTGTGAACTCAATAAAATTAATCCACTAATTCTTTCACAAAATCTGACTCAAAAGAATGATTCTTTCATAACATGAATGATTCTCTCATTTCAGTGAAATTTTGGTTCGTTCCTCACAAAAACTTTCACGTGATTTCAGATGACCTGGAATATAGTGCTCAAGTGGTTTTTGACATTTTATGGTGATTTTGAATCCTCTTTGATACCCGAAAGCTTCAGTACCTATTTATTAGCTGCGTCTCAAATGATGCACTACACAACATGCACTTATACACTATGTACTTATGCACTCTGTACTCATCCATGTAGTGTATGAAATATATAAGGTTATTTTGTCATTAATAATCGGAGTCTGATAGCCCCTCCTCCTTCACTATGTAATTAAAGAGTGCATGAAGTGTCCAACATTCCACACTTCATTTTTTCATTATTATTGTTATTTAAGTGCATCATCCGGGTATTTAAAGTGCACTTTTTCTTTTTGGAATTTTCAGTGTGAACGCACTACTCACGCTATTTATACTACAAAACATCATAGAATAGTGGGTTACACTTTATTTTAAGGTGTCCTTTTTACAGTGTAATTATACATTTAAGTACTAATTAATATTAATTAACTACATGTACTTACTACATGGTTAGGGTTAGGATTAGGGTTATTTGCATGTGATTATGCATAATTTATTGTTATTATTATAGTAATTACATGTAACATGTGTAACATGTTAAGCATAAGTACACAATTTGGGATGCACCTATTGTAATCGCATGAAAAAAACTGATACAATTCTTTAAAATCATGCTTGTGAAATTACTTTACTTCTTTAGTCTGCCATGTTGCAGCTTGGAGCAAAAAACTATGGATTATGAAATAGAATGGAGGGTTAGAGAGAAGATCAGATGAGGGTGGGGAAGGACAGTGGTTTGGGATCTGGGTTGCGTGTCTAACCTCAAGAAGAACCAATCCAGTAGCAGGAAAATGACAATCGCAACAGTTTTTATCACCTCTGTTCCCTTGAGTAACGCAACCCAATCATAGGTTTTCTAGGACATCTGTCTCATAAGTCTCTCTGGATAAAATGGCCTTTCTCTTTGAAAAAGTATTTGCTAAATACTAAATACTACCACTGTTGCAATTTGCCAAACTGCATCAGTTCACATTTTTAATGTCAAGTTTATGGGCAGGTAAATATGAAATTTGGGATAATTCTAAAATCAAAGTCTTGGATCTGTAAGGATTCATTGATGTATTTATTTATTTAGTTAGTGTTTAAAGAAATGTAGAGTTTTATTTTTTTAAGGATGCATTAAGTTGATTTAAAGTGACAGTAAAGACATTTATAATGTTACAAAACATTTTTATTTCAAATAAATGCTGTTCTTTTAAACATTATATCCATCAAAGGATCACTGTTTCCACAAAAACATTAAGCAACACAACTGTCTTCAACATTGATAATAATAAGAAATGTTTTGAGCAGCAAATCAGCATGGTTTCTGAAGGATCATGTGACACTGAAGACTGGAGAAATGATGCTGAAAAATCACAGGAATAAGTTACATTTTTAAATATATTCAAATAGAAAACACTTATTCCAACTCATAATATTATTTCACAATATTACTGTATTTTTGATCAAATAAATGTGTCTTGTTGAGAATAAGATACTTCTTTCCTTTTGAATGTTAGTGTAACTATGTGTTTATTTATACTAGCTCAACTATCCTGCAAAAATTTGATGGCATGAACTTTGCAAACATTGCCAAATTCAGCGACTACCTCTTCTTTTGAAGCGCTAAATGTAGTAGCCTCTGCCACCTTGTAAACAGAAGTTTATTTCCCGGTGGACTGATAAAAACCTGTGCTCCCTGACTCCTGGAAATTGCATAAAGCAGTCAGTCAGATCAGAACTCGCTCTTGCCACCGATGTGTGCAATCTGCAGACTGTCAGCGAACGGGCTGTGGGCGGCCTATGGACGTGCCATCTGAGGCCAAAACTAGGTCAGATATGGCATGATGTGTCTAATGTGACCAAATGCATATTTAATGTTTACATATTCCTCATTTTCCACATCTTAATTGGTTTATACAGCTTTTATGTTGTCAAATGTTCTGTGCCATTTGGTACAGGTGCTTAAACCACTGTATTCTGGATTAATGTGCTTAAAATAATCCCAATCCTGTAACTTCCCAACCTGGAAGCTAGCAGTGAATCTACAACAGCATGATGGATGATGTAGTCCAAAATCTGTTGAGCTTCCTGCTTCTCTTACCCATTTTCTGAGAGTTGGGTCTTTCTTGTCTCGCAGCAGTTGTGAGTACAGAGGAGGAGCAATGAATTATTAAATGTGCAGTGTTTGAGCAGAAATAGAAACCTGCCTTCAGAAGTGTGAAAATATTGCTCATCAACAGGGAAAAGGGGACGGGATGCATTGTTTTCTATTAAAGAAACTCTGTGTGCTGCTATTCTACAATAGGGGCTTGTGCAAAAGGTTCTTGACAATGATCCATCCATCCATCCATCCACTCATAATATTGTGATTACATCTGAATAACTTTAACATATGCATTTCATCAATATTTTATTTATTTATTTAGCTTCTTTTTTAATTAAAAATGTTACATTTAAATGTTAATAAAAATATTACTCATATTTTATTATATATTATTTATTTAATAATTTTCAGCATTAAAATGTAAAGTTTAAATTTGATTTTTTTTTTTGCTTTTTCAATTTAAAATGTAATCTTTAAACTTTAATTTTACACTTTTACTTACATTTATTTTATGCTTAAATTGAAATTGAAATTTCCTTTTTACATTTTATTTTACAAATTGAATTTTTGCATGAATTTTATGGATTTTTATGAATGAATTATAAAATCAACAACGTAAATAAATGTATTCTTTCTTATTTTACAATGTTAAGCTTAAAATGTATTTTTTTGCTTTTATTCCTAAACTCTAAGGTCCGTGTACTTTTGCGTCCATTCATTTTTCATTTTTTAACCCAGAAATGAAATACGAAAAATGCGGTTTCTTCTTTAATGGTTCAAACACTGATGAATAGAATAAGCTGGCACAAACAAATTTTCATTATTCAAAATTCCGATTTCATTAAAAATCATAAAAATGATATATAGTTTGTTTTTTAATGTATATAGGCTAAATGCTAAGTTTAATTTCTACCATTTTAGCGTCTCTATACAGACACTATAGCGCCCTCTCGCGCTACTACCATAACTGCTTCATGAAAACCTTTAGCTTCGATATTTTTATGATCTTAATAATTTTTCACGCCTAAAAACATGTATGAAATACTCATTACATATTTCTTTGCAAATAACTGTATCCTGGGCAAGTTCTACGGGAGTGCTAGAGGGAATGAAACGAAAAAGCAAGAGAAGGTCAGTTAAAGCAAAGGGACTTTGGTTAAAGCTAGAAATAATGACTGACATTTTCTGTTGATTTCCTGAGTGGCCATGCTTTTAAGTTAGAATCAACTCCAAGACAGTTTTGTTCAGTGCTGCACAATCGGGGGCCTGTTTCATAAAACAAGTTTACCAAATAAGCCAGGATTATTTCAGTTAGTCTGACTTATTTTCAGCTGATTTGGTACAAAATAACTAACTGAAATAAGCCTGGTTTATTTGGTAAACTTGTTTTATGAAACAGGCCCCAGGAATCTCTCATTATAACAAACAAAGTGTAACATGATGTAAATAAGACATTCATTGTGCAGTGTAGATCTTCATTGATTATAACGGATTTTTATAACGGATCTCGATAAACTGAAATGACAGTGTTATAATTATTATAGGGAGCTGTGAGCGTTTTATGCGCTTTCTTGGCTAATCCATTCAGAATGTGAATAAGTTTTGTTTTTCATGATGCTGTTGGACCAGTGACAGCTGCATGCTGCAATGTTTCGGGAGTGACATCTGCATATAAATGCATTAATTAACAGGCAAAAATATGTCAACATGTATATTAAGGCTAAATTACCGATTTCAGAAGCACCCTCAGTGATTCAGGAACCGGCCTGCCTGTATCAGATTACAACTTTATATTTCTATTTTTACCCCATATATTAAACCGTGTCGTAGCGCTCTAACACGATGTAAGGTACATGCCATGCATGGTCCTCTCAATCATACCGTGACCCAGATAGCACACAAAATTGACAAAATTATATCCCAGTATATCATTTCATGATAAAGTTCAGGAGGATTCTGCCTATTTTATGTCTATTTTAAAAAACATATTTTTATTAAGTCTCTGCATTGCTCCAAAGACTCTAGTTCTCAACTGAACGCGTGCGGGAGAAGCATTACTAAATTTGGCCAAAGAAAACCTGTTAAAATCGACATTTTTCTATATTAATTTGTGCATTTTTCAAATGTTTATTAAAAGTACAAAAAATCATAAACAAAAATCTGAAAAGAAGTCAATATTTTACCTTTTCGTGAAGAATTTTGTGTGTACGGTTCTAATTTCAATTTTGGTTTTCAGCATAGCGTTTAAAAATACTATAACTGTTCTTTTTTCATGTTTTTCATCTGGGTTAAAAAACGAAAAATGAATGGACGCAAAAGTACACGGACCCTCTAAAAAAAAAATTACTCCTTTTTCATTAGAGAGCGATGCTTTAAAGAGTGAAAAGAAAACTTTTTTGCTTTCTCATTTTTATTACATTTTCAAATTTTTTCTCGTTTATTTGTAATTTATATTTTGCTAATTTTCATTGAAAAATAGAGTAACAGTTTAATTATTTTATTATTATTTTAGTATATTTACATAATATATTATTTTTAATTATTTTAAAATTTATTAATTTAAAATTTAAATAAAAATACATTTAAAAAATAGTACATTTCTACATGTACATGTTTAAAATGTCATTTATTTTCTGCTTTTTAATTTTGAAACTTTGAATTGTAACATCTTAAAATTTGGCAGTGACAGTGGTAAATGGGATTGGGATTTAAACTTTTGTCAGTCTTTGTGCACTACAGCTTATCGTTTCAACTACTGCATGATTCTTTTCTACTCTAAAACACCTTTTGACTCAAAAACTATTTATTTTCTACTCTAAAACACTTGATACATACATAGCATGTGCTGATGGATGGGATTTAAACTACCTGTTTATTATTTATCTACTAATATCAGTGTTTTATAATGTGCAAACACACACTCCTGTGGCTGTTACTCCGAGTGCTGCTGTAATGATAGTGAGGGGTCGGGATACAAAACAGGACTGCTGGGACGGACAATCAGAGATTAGTCACGGATCACCCCTCACACGCTTATGCATCACTGACACTGAAGCATAGGGAAGGGATTTGTCACTCTCACGCTCAACATGCTTCAGACGATGGCTGTGATAGAGAGAAAGAACATTTCCATGCTGAAATACGACCAACCCTCAGCAGCAGCAGGTCTGACTAGTTTAGAGTTAAGGCGCTTTATGAGAAGTTAAGCACTGAAATCATTTTAATCTGCTTTGAGCAGAAGTTTGATACTTTAGGACATGTGGAGACAAATTCAGTAGGTGTCGTAAAAATCCCATTTGGGTGTTTTTACAGTGTACTTGAGGCGTTTGGACCGTCTTCAAACTGTTATGAGAAGACCTAAGTGTTTAGTGATGAAGTCCACAGTGACTGTAAACTTCAAATAGCTGGAGAGCTGAAAATTCAACAGAGGTATATTATTAAACTTTTTAATGCCTAGTCATGGGTGTTCGGCCAGTGTTTGGGACGTTCCTTTAACATTGTAGTTTGCCAAGATACATCTATTCATCCATTTTCCAAACTTCTTGTCTAATGTATGGTCACAGAGATGCTGGTACAGAGATACAGTCTCGCGTAGACAGACCTTCAGACTGATGGCAGAAGGCCTGGGAACCTTGGCTGCTTTGAATGGCCAAGGCCCGCCCAAGAGGCCATGTGACTGACAGGTAAAGCAACCAATCATGTTTCGTTTTGTGCCGCATCATGTTTAGGGCGTGGAAACGTCCCCACAATAACAGCCCGGTGTGTAAATCTCTCAGACGTATTTAAAAGATTCTATACCGCAAACTTTAAATATTTCACATAGTCTTGAAAATCTAGCATTTAGTTGATGCTGATAAGCGCTCATCATCACAGTTGTAAACACGACGGCTTTCTTCTTTCATGAGGGGGTTTGGCGTCACGGTATCTTTGTTTCCAGGCAGAACCGTAAAGAACGCGACACATGTGCCTCACGGAAATCCTGTATAATTCAACCAATCTGATGAAGACTTCGAAACTCCTGAAGTGTTTCCAATTTTGTGTGCCATATGCATCAGATGTTCAGCCAACGGTCTGTGGGCGTGACGTCTGAGGTGGAGACTACAAAGTACATAGAATAGAGAGAAACTGGCTACTTTTTCAGCTGCATTGGTTCTGGTATTTTTTTCTACCACGAGGTGAATCACAACATTACAAACTTTGATTTGAGGCAAAAAAGCATTTGAAAATCAGACAAAAACCTGCAAGACTGTGTTCTTAACAGCATTAATGAGGAATTGGGAATGACATTACTGAATAAAAAATAAAACTATTGACAATATGTTTATTGCAAAAGATATGTTTATATATATATATATATATATATATATATATATATATATATATATATGTGTGTGTGTGTGTATATATATATATAGACCATATATGTATATGGTTTTTGTCTGATTTTCAGATGCTTTTTAGCCTCAAATCAAAGTTTGTAATGTTGTGATTCACCTCGTGGTAGAAAAAATACTAGAAAAAAATACCAGAACCATTGCAGCTGAAAAAGTGGCCACTGTTTCTTTCTATGTATTTTGTAGTCTCCACCTCAGACGTCACGGCCACAGATATATATATATATATATATATATATATATATATATATATGGTTT
>JAFVLL020000947.1:0-21732 GCA_021397915.2 Tor tambroides | reverse complement strand
TCCTTTGAGGACTGACAGCCACAACAATGAGACTCAATAAAGTCCTCCGCTTGAGTCCCATTGAATGATGCCTCGGAGGTGCCTGATTGGTCCGACAGAGCAATTTATGATTGGATTAGACTTCATAAGATTTGAATGGCCAGGGCATGTCGCTTAACAAAGAAGATGTGGTCATAAATTTTGCATATCGACAAACTATTTATTTATTTATTTAAAGCACAAGCGATATTCATTATGTATTTAATGTCGTAAATAGCCTATATGCTACTCGTTTGCAAATGTATTTTTTTATTTACGACACACAATGTGAACACAGCGTAATTATTATTGTTGTATTATTATTTTTTTAACGTGAACATTGTTTTCCAATGCATAGCAGTGACTAAATATAGGCTAAATATAGGCCTAATGCATTTCCGAAATAGGCCTAGAATTGATACAGTCTGAAAAATGTTTTTATCCTCTTGGAAACCTTGCGTAAAATATAAATAAAATAGGTTAATGCCCCTCAGACTATATGCGCATTGCCTGTATTATTATGCACAGTTCTTATCCTGTTTTATGCTGTTCCTTTAGCTGTCAAGAACCTCCCGATTAAACCTCCATTTAATAATCATTTATGCTGTATTCTGTATACTTCTACTGAAATCCAATCTGGGCTCTGTCACGGAGTACAGCTTTAAATGGATTTGTGGTTGAATTGCCATGACAGATGTGTTAGATATATATCCCCCGTGTTTGAAACCGGGCAAGTCTTCATTCACGTTTGCCGGGGCCTCACTTTACACACGCTCGCGAGACGTGTGCAGCTCCGTTTGAACCGTGAACTGTCACCCTCAGCTGCTCGCGCCTCGCTTTCTTTTGCCCTCACAAAGATCTCTGACACAAAACACACCGATCTCTGTTTCTATAGACGACGAGGCTTATTCTGCCAGTTTAACCGCTTGAATAAAAGTGCATGTGAGATTTGAAACGCATGCGTAAGAGGTGCATTTAAACTCGTATTTAACTGATATGAGAGACTGGACACACGCAAGTAATGCTCGTGAACGCATGATTCAAAGCTTCATATTTTAGGATTGGTCCTATCAGTTAATAAAGACAAAATTAATATTATAAAAAAGTGACAATAATAAAATAATATAGTTTAAAATGTTCGTATACAAGCGCTCACTGTTTAAAACTCTCAATCCGCCGTTTGTCTTTCCACAGTCTTTAGTCTCAGTACCCAAACTGCATGTGTTGAAAAAGTCTTGAAAGTTTCATGTGTTCGTAACGCGCTTTACAGCGTAGAGGTTTCACTCCTCTGAGCATAAACTCTTTTTGAAGCAGTCAAGCATAGAAGATGGGCCTCTGATGCCTCTCATAGATCTTATCTTGAATGTAATAGATCTTATTTATTTATAACTCTGATTTTAATCTTTCTCATCTTAAAATTTGTTTTATTTAAAATTTTAACAGTTCTAATGTAAAAATAACATATAACAGTAAGGACAAATTCAAATGGACTAAATAAGCTAAATGGATATCAAAATAAAACCTCTCAATACAGTACTAATGTTTAGCATGCACAATTTAACAATATCAAACATTATCAAAGACTCCAAATTGCCACCAAGATCATATTTATCCCTTAAATTTTTACTTTTTCATTTACATTTTTTGTGGCTATATCCTTTTACCATAGCTATGCATAGAATACTTTTTATGAATCATTTTTATCTGTATCTGTGTGTCCAAAAGGTAAGATTTGTCTGTTAATTTTTTTTTGGCCCCAAAGTATAAAACACATGCACTCACAGACACGTTACCTAGGTAGCCTATCTAATTAGCCTATCTAATTACTATAGACCAACTCTATTACTTTTAGCATTTTTAGAAGTGAATACAGGCATTATTTACTCCTTACAAAACAATTGTTGCTTTAAGGTATATCCATTTTTTTTTAAAGTTAGCTAACTTGTTACTTGTTAACAGCTATTTTATTTTTTACACACACACAAACATACACACACACACACACACACACACACATACACAAACACATTCTGTAAATGCACCTTAAGCAAAAGTGATGAGACAAATTAACAAAACAAAGCCTTTTTCCATTATGTTTAATTTTTTTTTTATATAACTCCATATTTCTTTGCTCAGGAAAATCCTTCTATTGTTGCAGACTAGCAGATGGTTAGCTGGAAACATGGCTTAGTCTCGATGACCGAAGCTAATTTCTAATAGCTGTGGAAGCTTGGCCACTTTTTTCCCCTTTTAGCAAAGGCTAAAAACAGCTGGTGGGATTTGATTAAACCCATTAAATGCACATTTCCAAGATATTATCCCCCTCCGGAACACCTCGACTTAAGTGCAGACACTGTTGAGGGGAGCAGCTACGGTGCCGTCTAGATTCTTTACACAGTTCCCTTATTTCACAACAATATACTAAATAGATTAACTTGTGCATTATCTGGCGTCAATGTTGCCTAGTTAAGAGAAGGGCTGAGTAAATATATTACACATGCATGAAGGGTTCTTTTGGGATAGATTTACTTGTTGTTGGATCTGGCAGGTGGTTAAGTGTTTACTCCTTTTTTATTAGTTAAAACAGTGGATTGGACAAACAGGAAGTCTTCCACTTTTTGTGCTTGGTAAGTGCATTAGTTCTTTAAATTTTTAACTATAGTAGGACAAATAGAATTTCAGTTCTTTGAAATTAAATTTCAAAGTTACATTCCATATAAGCTTCATATATTGCGAATAATCAGATGATATAGCAGGCCGTTTCTTCCAAAGCATGATTTTTTTCCGTATCTTTCTAAGCATTCAGAGGATTTGCATTGCCAAAAAAATATATAGAACCGCTGACAAGCATTAAATCGATATTAACTCGGCATTTAACATAACCCTACAAAAACCACAAATCTATTGAACAAAGCCTTTAGTACGCCTGGTCTCGGTCCACCTGTTCTTTGATATGTCAAACAGCCAACCCGCGTTTGGTCACAGCAGGGATTAACGTTTTTTCTTTGGCCTTCAGTCTTGAACCCTCCATTGGTTGTCACCGTTCGACGTGTCTGCAGGTTTGGATGAAGAAAGGACTGGGACGGCAGAGACAATTTTTCTGAGACTATTAAATTCAGATGTCCCTCCTATTTGGCTGGCTGCATAACAGGTGCTGTTATAATCCTCTTAACATGGAGTTATTGTTCTCCAGACTCAAAAACAGGAACAAGCCTGGCTATTCACTGTTCTACAGGCCGGTTTTTCAAATTTCACTGACAGCTTAGGCCTTCCCTGAAGCAGATCTTTTGTGCATAACTTTTGTCCATGACTGAATGCAAATTTAATTGCTCGTTGATGACAAAATGCTCCTGATAGAGTATGACTTTGATTTTTTTTTTACATTATGCAACTCAACATAAATTTGAACAATTCAGACAGCATAGAATCAGTTACAGCAGTTTTTTTTTTTTTTGACTGAAAAAGGTCTCATCACAAGGCATAAATGATTGTAAATAAAACAAAGATTATTGGATTTGCAACGTTTTACAAGGAAATACTATTTCAGTCTTTCCACTTCAAAATTTCACATTTACTTCAGTGGTACTTGCCATTTCTTTGTAATCAACTGTGAAATTTACTAGCAATTTCTGAATGAAAACTGTCCTACACCAAATGTTATTTTTTTTCAGTCCGTAAGAGTCTGATGTGCTCCAGTGTAGAATTTGTGTGAGATATCAATATATTGCCTCATAATAATCACTTTATTTAATGCTTGTGGTTTCTGCTGATACAGAAATTAATATTTTATTCTCCACTAATGATGCTTCCATCCCAGCAGAATAACTGAAATTTTAATGAATGCACTGAGCAGGATTTAAAAGGCAGCATCTGCCAAATACATTTCAAACCTCTCAAACAGTTTCCGATTTTAACTTGTGAACTGTGTCCAGGTAGGTGGTAATGTTAGTGTGGATGTGTCTGTATGGATGAGGCCCAGGAGAAATGGAAAGTCGTTTAATAGAAGGACAGAGGGACTCCAGCGCCTGTTGCCCGGTCTGTGCTGACACATTTAATCGGATTTTGAGCGAGTGTGGGTACTTATGTCAGTCTGCGTTTTGTCAGAGCCGCAGAGCGTTGGCTGGCCACGGTGCCTTAATCTCCCCTGCTTTACCTTCTAGAGGAAAAACCCAGAAAGTCTCATTTAATTCACATATAATTCTCACTGAGCGCTTTGACGCATTAGCGTAACAGCAGGAAAGCGTTGCCTTTTCAGTGTTTTTTTGTGAATGTGTGCTTGATTGTCCTTTCAAATAAGTTATACCTGCTTGAACTTTGCATCTGTCTATCTATCTATCTATCTATCTATCTATCTATCTATCTATCTATCTATCTATCTATCTATCTATCTATATCTGTCCAACTGTCTATTTTTCTGACTATCTTCACTGAAAAATTTTTGGTGTAGGATTTTCGCTCAGAAATATCTAGTAAATTTCATGAATAATTACAAAGAAAAAGCAACACAATGAATTAAACATGAATGTTTGAAGTAGAAAGACTGATATAATTTATAAATGATTTATTTATTTTATTTACTACTTAAAATCATTCCATCAGTGAATTTTGAAGACAGCATGTTTTACAAGTAGCAAGCTTCTGATCTTCTTTTCTTATGCGCCGTCAACTCTTATTTACCTGTGCCACAAAAGAAGAAAAGCTATTTTCAAATGATCAATGTCTTGTTTTTTTTTTTGAATGGAAGAGGATATGAACTTTTGAACCAGGATACGGGCGATTTCAGGTTAAACGCTGTGAGCCGTAATGAACCTTTTGGTCATCGCACAGCATTGGATTCATGCGCAGGTACTTTAGTCAGGCAAACGGTACTAATGAGCTCTGACTGACTTTGCACTCGGGCACAGCAGTGGGCAGCCCCCTGATGGCAGGACCCCAGTGTGACCAAAGCTCTGCCTGCTTTAAAGCACAACAGTCATTCATGTTCATGAAACTGGTCATGTGCACTGACAGAAGTTTATATTGACTGATCTTGTTACGCATGGCTTTAGTCATTGGCCTCAGTGATTCAAGGGTTACAAGACGTCACTGATCATTACCATAGAAGGGTAGGCCTATGTTTAAAGTGTAATACAAAAAAGGTGTATCTTTTTGTTGATCTTTAGTTTAAGTCCATTTCCACCACACAATAAAAAAGATAATTTTGACTTTTTATATAACAGTTCAGACATTTTTTATCACAATTTTATATCACAAAAAGATATATATATATTTTTTAGGTATCTGCCTGTAGCAGATTATATTTAATATGTACATTATGCACATTATGTGTGATATTTATTATGTATACTGTTTCAAAGTGTTTGAAATTGAAATGGGAATTCTGACTTTTTTCACACAATTCCAAGTTTCAATTTTGACTTTTTTCTTTGAATTCTGAGTTGACATCTTGCTTTTTTTGCTGCCACAGAATAAAAAAAAAGAAAAAAAAAAGGAATTGCAACTTCTTTTTTTTTCGCAATTGCAAGTTTGTTTCACAATTCCGACTCCTTCTCAGAAGCTTCCATAATTTTTGGTCTTGCATTTCCAAGAAACTGTATTTGCACAAGCTAGTTTTCTGGTTTGTGACAAATTTATAAAGTAGACTCTAAACTATTGTCACTTTCCATGACTTCTATAGTTTATATACTGAGCTAATGATGTTTTATTGTAACGCACATATCACTGCATGAATGAGGTATAAACTTATTCTCATATAAAAAACAAAAAGGTATAAAACTGGTTTCACGTTCATATAGGTTTTAAGTGTACCTGGCCCAAAGTCAGACATTTTTGACATACACTCTTAAAAATAAAGGTGCTTCACGATGCCATAGAAAACCTTTTTGTCTAAATGGTTCCATAAAGAACCTTTAACATCTGAAGAACCTTTCTGTTTCACAAAAGTTCTTTGTGGTGAAAGAAGGTTCTTCAGATTATAAAAAGGTAAAGAAGAGATGGTTCTTTAAAGAACCTTTGACTGAATGGTTCTTTGTGGAATCAAAAATGGTTCTTCTATGGCATCGCTTGAAGAACCTTTTGAAGCACCTTTATTTTTAAGAGTGTAATTGGCATAATGTCACTTAATAGCACTCGAGATGTATATATTGGACCATGTTGTTTGTTTAGAACTAAACATGTCTGAGTCTATAGAAAGTTCTTGAAGTAATGTTGAAGTGTATTGTAGATACTTGCTGTGTTATTGTTACCCACTCCATAAATATTTTAATTGTCAAATTTCTGACACATCTGCTCTCATTAACAGGTCCAATATGCCTTTTCCAGAGCTTTTTTAATCCACCTTTATCCAAGTAGATGATCTGTTGGAATAATCAGTGGAGTTTCAAAAGGTCAGTGCTGCTGTTTTCTTTTCCAGATCAACATGTGTCCTTTTCCTGGACCTCAGCTCACCCCAGATACTTTCCCATTGGCATCTCTAAACACACAGGGAAGGAGATTTCATGGAGCTTGCAATGCATAGAAGTTTGGAAGCAAAAGAGAGGGAGCGACCCTGATCTGAGACAGGCAAGCTGACCGTTGTGTCACAGTTCAGTCTTTGAGGCAAACTTAGTTAACTTTATGAGCTGTATCCAATGTTCTCATCGCACTGTTACACCACATCATGATGTAATCAGCTGTTAGAAACATTACTCTGTTTACCAAAGCCATGCAAACAATATCTATATGGCTTCTGCCAAAATAACCAGCATTCAAATGATAAGTATGAAATAAACATGCTAATCTATGCTAAAAAGAGCAAGTAAACGAGTAACATGTCCTCAACCCTAAGAATGATTGATAGTAATAGTAATGATTTTCTCATGATATTCCTAGCTGCGTATTCTTTGAGCAGAGCATCTGTCTCCCTCTTCTTTGTGTACTCGGCCTCATTGAACAGATTTTTGAAGGCTGTGTGTGTGGGGTGTAGGGGGGGATTCTGGGGTTGTATCAAAGTATCCAAACACTTCCCTGCTTTTGCATAAGAATGTGAGCCTGGTGCCTCTGATTTCTCTGAAGATGCCCGTGGCACTGACATCTCTAATCCCTGAAATATTGTCCGGCCTGCCTGAATGGCAGTGCATCAGAGCGCAAGTGTAATTATTCTCTAATACGTCTGAGGCTATTGCATGTTCTCACACATTTACTGAGAGGATTGAGAACAGCCTCTCTGTGGAGATGAATGGTGCTACACAAGAACAACCTGCTGCGCTCACACTACACACTTTGCCTTTGTACACTTTGTAAACTTGCACTTTGAGGACTTTTAGTTTGCAGTTCTGATAGTATTTTTAAAATGATTTTCTTAATGCAGACTTGCGTATGTGCTTCAATGCACATGAAGTGAGCTTTTTGTTTCTTTTCACTTATATTTACTTGATTTAATGCAGATTTCTCTTTCAGCATGAAGTTTGACAGATATTTGTATTTATGTTGTCTTTACACAGCATAAGCGGCACACAATCTGCATCAGATGCTGGATACAGTATATGGGTCTTTTTTCAACTTTCTCACAGAAAGTGAGATTTTGTATTGTATTTTGTTTTATTTTTGTTATAGGAAGAACACATTACAACTGAATTTTATTTATTTATTTTTTTTTTTTTTTAATATTACTATCCCAACAGTTTTGACCCTAGTACATTTTTTTTGTTGTTTTTTAAGAAGTTAAGAAGCACATGTAATTTGTGAACAAGAAAAATTGAGGAAAATATCGCTGGTGAGAAGAACATTTTTGTGAGCTGTAATTTTGCTGATTTATGCAAAGATTTTTTTTTTTGAGTAATTAATGCTATAAGGCTGCCAGTTTATTTATTTATTTATAAAAAACTTAAAAATGTCACTTGCACCACCATCATTTTCATCACAGAATGTTTTTTTTTTTAAAAAACACTGTTCAAAAGTTTGAGGTCAGAAAGAGTTGTTTCATGTGACAATAACAAGACTAGAGTAATGATGTAATGAAGTGCAAATAGCACATTTTCTTAGATATAGATATTATTTACACTAAGTGCAAATAGCTATAGATTCTATTTACACTATGTTAAAATAGCAAGATTTTCTGCTATTTATACTACTTATTGCAAATAGTGGCAATTATCTGCACCTCAGTATTGTAGTACATTATAAAACAGTATGCAATAATAACGTATTGACTGTATGGATGCCACCTTATTGGGACAATAAAGCCCTCCCTACACCTACCCTAACCCTACCCGATACTTTATTTTCAACTTTTTGATTATTTCCTTAATTTTTATTGAAAATAAATGCCTTTCCGATGCGATTTGAGATTTGAAAAGGGAGAAAAAAAGTTCGGCAAAAGGTGGGTTCGAACTCGGGTCGATCGCATTAAAAAGCACGCGCCTTACCCTCTACGCCAGTAAAACTGATGCCAAACCAGCGTCTTTTTTCAGTGTTGACTATCCCAAAAACACGTTGGTGGGCAGAGTTAGTGTAAATAGCCTCTGCCAACGAGGCGGGCTATTTGCACTTAGTGTAAATAGACACTCCGTTTTAAAATACTTTCGAATATAAAACAGTTATTTTAAATTTTAACAATATTTCACAATATTACTGTTTTTACTGTATTTTTGATCTAGTATATGCAGTCAGTCTTGGTGAGCCTAAGATACTTCTCGCACAAACATAAAAAATGTAACCGACCTGAAAATATTTTAGTTGCATTAAGATTTAGTTGAAATGACATTATAGTGGGAATTTTTATTAATTGACAGAACAAAAGACAGAATTATCCAGTGATGTTTTCATATACACTGTTGAACAACGTACAGAGGTTCAAAAGTGCAATAGATGAAGAACCCATGTATACCATGAAAAGGTGTGTGTGTATATAGTGTATATAAATCATGCTATAATCATAAGAAAGCATTTATTCAGAAATTACAATTGCAAAAATACAAAAATATTTTTTAGATTTAATTATGAATATAGAAACATGAAATGATCAACAAAAATCATGTAAATGATAAATTCTCTAATTTATTTACATAGAACCAAAGCTGTCATTTAATAAGCTGAGCTGTTTTTGTCCAGTGACTTCTAGCAGTAATAGTAGCAAGATTGTGTTGCGATCTTATGTAAACAGCAGCAGTGGAGGGTTTTTTTAGAGCAGTTGGCCAGCCAACCCTTCTTCTTGAAGCACTCTCTTTTTTCCCTGGTCTCTGAACCCAATAATAAACCCAACAGAGCCACAAAGAGCCTCAGTTCATTAGACTGACACAGAGCCCTGAGGAGTCTTCAGCTGACTCCGGCCATTCTTCCACACAGAGTGGAAACTAATGACAGTGAGCTGGTCCTGATTAGACAAAGCAGACGGCTTTAAATTTGGCTTGTGTCCCATTATAAAGCACACCGTCATTGTATCTAATGGGATCCCTCCATTGACACCAGGAGTGTGAGTAGAGGCTTTCCAGCATGCAAGTCAATTGTGACCCTCATCAGACTGAGGTTGTTGATTGGAATTGTTCAGGGGTTAATCTGCAGGAGAGGAGCATGATGGGAAAGTGAAGTTTCTAATTAAGGCCCGTCATTACCTCTATGTGCACTTTCACAGGCTTTAGTGTGGCACAAGTGTGCTGAAGTGGATTTGAGTTAGGGTAATCTAAGTTTTATTCAGCACAGACACTGCTAAAGTTCTTGGCTCTTCTTCTAATTGAAAATTCCAAGAGCCTGAGTGTAGAACAGATGCAACTTACATGAATTGAGTGCATACAAGCAACATTATGCTGATAACTTTTGCTTCTTCTAAAAACCTGATAATTTTGAAGTTTTCTTTTTTCCTCATGTTACCAATGCAATTAAAAAAAAACATTTCAGTGATAGAAATGACCTAAATCTCTAGCTACGTGTTGAGAATGGAAATTTAAAAAATAGATTGGTAACACTTTAGTTAAAGTCTTTATGTATAATGCATTATAAAGGTATTATTATAATGTACATTGTAATGCATTACATCTTTTCTCCAAAGTTAAAAATGCATTATAAAATTTGAAGGTTTGTTCATCTTTCTCAACTTTCTAAAGGTGTTAAAATAAATATTACAACATAATATAACTGTGGTTGTAATTATTCATTTTTTTCTGTCATTTTCTTAATCTACCACAATTTGTGTGCAAGTCTCAGTGTGATTGCATTACTTTACTTTCATAAGTCAGATAGACTCAATCCTCAAAGACTCAAATCCACAGAAGAACAAGGGGTTTCTGGGACATCTTTGGCTCTGTGATGCAGGTTGGGGGATTGGATTAGGGTGAGAGTGGCTGGGAGGCGGGCCGTCAGGAGTAAGTCTATTCAGCAGTGTCTGAGGACCGCTATTGTGGACTTGAGAGTGAGTGTCAATAAGGGGGCAATCAAGCATGGAGGCAAGGGTTATTTTAGAGGAGCCATCCCTATTCTGTTCTACCTGTGACAGGCCCTCATGTGCCTTCCTCAAGCCTTGTGGAGCCGCTGAGGACAAAGAGAGAGAATAACAATCCTGCTATGTGCCGCTCATCTTAAAGGATGTCCGTGGAGAATGTGACCTCCCTCACATTTATACAATACATATATCTGCTCATTACTAAACACAGGCTAAATTCATCAAAATAAACTGTTGCTCATGTGCAGCATAACACTTTTCTCTCTTTCCTACAAGTCAAAGTTGTATCCTTTTAGTTCATTTTGAACACGATAAACTAGATTTTTATGTTTTGTGAAGAAAATGTGAGTGGCGATTGCTAGTGTGCATGAATAACTTTTAAATGTTATTGGTGTTGGCCTGATAAGTAAAATATTTAAGCTAATAAATTATAGTCAAATGATCATTATACAACAGTTATACAACATGTAAACTGATATATAATATTGGTGTATTGATTATCGGCTTCAAAATATAAATAAGATAATATTTTTTGGCTATGATATAGGCCAAAATTTCCATATCAGTACATCTTGAGTGCCGATCTTTTGAACTCTGAAGTCTTAAAAAAAGTTTCAAACATTGATAATAATAATAAATTTTTCTTGAGCAACAAATCAGCATATTAGAATGATTTCTGAAGGATCATGTGACACTGAAGACTGGAGTAATGATGCTGAAAATGCAGCTTTGTATCACAGAAATAGATTAGATTCTAAAATATATTCAAATGGGAAGCATCTGTTTTAAATTGTAATAATATTTAGAAATATTTAAATATAAAAATAAATGTAGCCTTGGTGAACATAAGGGACTTATTTCAAAAACAATACATATCTTGCCAACTCCAAACTTTTGAATGGCAGTCCACTTCTCTTTCGAAAATTGTGTGATGGCTTAGCAAACTACTGTTAGATCTATTATTTTCTGCATATTAAATGACTCCTTTGCACAGTTTTTACAGTTATTGCTTGTGCATTTTGGGTATACTTTAATGTCTGAATGATGCTGAAAGATGTAATCATCATATTGTGCTTCATCAGAGTGCTAAACATACTATTGTGCATCTATTTCTTGATTATGTTTGCATACACGAGGCATCCCATGAAATTTTTCCTTGATAATATTACAATTATTCAGAGACAGCGTGAGAGAAAGTTTAACACACCTGTGCATATGGCTTGATTCCTCTTAGTTGTGTTACATCTGGTGTTGAGACTGAACCAGTTTAACTGTGTCAAAGCAAGCGAATCATTACACACCACCAGCTACACACACACACACACACACACACACACACACACATGCACACAGCATTTCTCTTTGCCCCATTACTCACAAGCCAGCGTGACCAATCCTGCTTTGTCACCAGTGGTCAGGTCATTCAGTGCCGGGCTGTATTTCTCTTTCCCTCTCTTTCTCTTTTTTCCACACACTCACTCGCTCAGCTGTCGCATGAGAGGAACGTAAAGGGGGGAAAGACATAGCTTCTCTCCCTTTGAGTCGGGTCACCGAAAAGAGTCACAGAGACAAGAGCGAAAGAAAGAAATGTGCGATTTAAAAGAGATTTAGAATTTAAAAGAAACTGTTGAAAAGTGTGTGTGTGTGAGGGGAGGGGGCTGAATTATCATTTATATCGTCTCGAAGCAGATAGTTATAATCTTATCAAATATTTATAATCTCAAATTCATGGTTTGTGATCTGAAGAGCCCAGAGTTCACAGTTCTGGTTCATTGAACAAAACTTATTTACATGCATTTATGTGCATTTTTACAAATTTTCACCAATGCTAAAAGAATGAATTCAACTGTGAAATGTTTTTAAGTTTTTATCTTTAAGACATTAACCTGAACCTTAAAAATTGCTTTTGTTGAGGTGAACTAATATAGTCTTATTGATTTAGACATAATTTATTTTGAATAAAACACATCAGTTTAAATACACTTTTGTTACCTGACCATCCTCATAGTGTATAATCATACATTGCATGTATAAATTATTAAATTATATAAAATTAATATGTACTTTATTGAACTGAATGAACAATTTTATTCATACCTTTGCATAACTGATTGTAAATTGTTTTGTCAGGAAAACTAAAATGTTTTTAATGCGGTAAAAGCAACTCTAAGTGGTTTTATTCTTGCCAAAAATATCATTTAATAGGACAGACTCAGTTCGAATCCATTGCATTTAACCAACAAAGTGATCTTTAAGACCCAGATCAGTTGTAAACAATTCTCAGTGTATATTTTTACGGTCTAGTCTCCTCAGCCTGTTCTCCATATGTCGTGTCCCCTGCTATTGGGACGAATGGACATCTTGCCACCAAGCTGGTTCTTAATTCTCCATGTCAAATACAATGGCAGCAATTATATGCTAATCAGCGCTGGCCTGCCGTAGCCCTCTCGCTGCAATGTGCCTGAGCTGGTACCCGTGAGCGTGTTTAGTCACGGCCTATTACAGCACCATTACAACGGTCACGCTTTAAATCAGGCTTTCTCCACGCAGACGCTAGCGCTTTCAGCCTCTGTGTTCAAAATCATATTAATGATAATGATATGTAGTAATGATAGGTTATAGTCATTATTAGGACGATAGTGAATGTAATTGTATGTAATGAATACGATTTTTACAAAAATGCTTATGACTTTTTTGTATTTTTATGTATAGGACCGGTGCATGCAGATTGATAGTTTAGCACATGTCAAAAAAGATACGCATTGATACAGAATCGCATTTAGTGTCATTCCATGTGTTTTCACTTACTGTAAAACGATTCTTAATGTGATTGGTTTTAAGGTAAGTTTTTAATATCCTTGTATTTAAATGTATTTAACTGAGCTCACATGACTGTGTTTTGGGATGTAATGCATATTTTTGTTCTTTATCTAAATGGACTAGCACATTGTCACTGGGACATATATATATACAGGTAAACTATGACTTTAGAGTAGAGTAAACTATTAAAATACTAGGAATTTAATTTATGTAGAAGAAATCTGATATATAATTTGAAGAGAAATGTTATTAAAAGTGGATGTTGATGTTTGAATATAGCATTTCAGTAGTGCATATTTCTTGATGATATTTCCTGTACACCAGGGCTATTATATTTAACTAAACTAAAACTAAAATCACATTTTTGTTACTTTAAATAAAATAAAAATGTTAACTGAAATAAAATAAAATTAATTAAAATATATATAAAAATATGTATTTTTCATTTTCATTTAGTTTTGCTTGATGTACTAAAATAATGAAAACTAAGATAAAAATAGATAAAAACTTATTTTAAAAAAGAAAAATTTAATAAAAAAAACAAAAACAATGTTAATTTGACAGCCTATTTTAAATTATGAAATAGAAAAATAAAAGCTAATTCAAAATATAAATAAAAACTATACTATCTCTTTCATACTAAAAGAAACAGCAAGTAAAATATTTCTGAATGTGAAATTTTGAAAGACTGATTTTCTTTTGTTTTATCTTTGTTTAACTTATAAAAACATTTTTTACAGTGTAGTAGTAGACCGACAAATGAGTGAATGCCTTTGAGGTCGTGTTTAGTTAAAAAAAAAAAAAAAAAAGACACATCTCAGCAGTGATTTGTGCCCATGATAATATAAATCCTACCCAGAAAGTACCCCCTTTTAAACCAGCAACACTCTTAAAAATAAAGGTGCTTCACGATGCCGTAGAAGAACCTTCTTGTCTAAATCGTTCCATAAAGAACCTTTAACATCTGAAGAACCTTTCTGTTTCACAAAAGGTTCTTTGTGGAGAAAGAAGGTTCTTCAGATTATAAAAAGGTAAGAAAGAGATGGTTCTTTAAATAACCTTTGACTGAATGGTTCTTTGTGGAACCAAAAATGGTTCTTCTATGGCATCGCTTGAAGAACCTTTTGAAGCACCTTGAGGGTTTGGCTGAAAACTGTATGTTGTATCAGTCTTTCTAATTTTAATGGTAATAAAGGGGAGCAAATTGCTGTTCTCACAAAATGCAGGAAAAGCAAAAGTTTGCCGATTAGCATATGTGCTGCATGCTGGCATCCCCTTCGCTCTCTTCAGTCATCGAAACAGCGCAGGCCGGCCCCGCTTTTAGCCCGGCACACACCCACAAACGCTTCAACCGCACAAAGCAGAGCCCGGGCTGAATGGCCACTTTGACAAATGAATTGTTTTAAAATGAAGCTCCCTGTCTGTCTGTTGACTGCACCTACGCCCCGATCTTCCCAGCACCCCCTGCAAAAAAACTTTAACACACCCCCAGTGGCCGCACCTCCCACCCCCTAAAAGCAAAGGCCCCTTTTGTTAACCTAATGTGCATTTACCAGTTGCTTTAGCCGGAGACATCTGCTGTGTGCAACCAGTCAATATTGTGAGGCCAGTTCAAAGCAGCCAGTTCATTATTCCTGTCAGCTTAACAGGCAAAAGGTGGCAGACTGCGGGAGTGCTGGAGCACAATGCCAGGCACAATGAAGGGCTCATTACGCCATGATTTATCAGGACAAGATGCCCGTTTTCACCTCGGGTCGTCACCGGTCTTTAGGTCTGGCCCTTTCCGCGTCGCCACCCCTCACAGTGAGATCTTCAGAGAGAGATGATATTGTAAAAGGTCACGCTGACGTGGAAAGCACGGTGGCTACGGTGAAGTGTGTCCGCCGAGGGTGGCAGCTTGGTTGGAGGGATTCAAGGCTTTTTTTTATTGTGCCTGTGATTTTAAAAGACTTTTTATGACATCTTTGTACACCACTGGCCCGGTTTTATAAGCATCAACGGCACATGTTTGTCTTAAGAACTTGGACTGTTTACTTTTGTTTTTTTTAAGTATAGCCAACAAACTGTTCTCTTTGACAGTTAAAGGGGTCATATGATGCGATTTCAAGTTTTCCTTTCTCTTTGGAGTGTTACAAGCTGATTGTGCATGGATAAGATCCCTGAAGTTGCAAAGACTAAAGTCTCAAAACCAAAGAGATATTCTTTATAAAAGTTAAGACTCTGCCATGCCCCCCCTAAAATGGCTCGTTCAAACACGCCCCCACATGTCTACGTCACGATGTGGGGAGATTTTCATAACACCGCCCAAATATACACGCAGTGAAAGAGGGCGGGACTATTATTCTCGCTGTAGTATTGTTGCTGCCGCCGGCGCCATGTCCTGGAGACGCTGTGTTTCCTTGTGAAAGCGAAAGTACTTCGTTTGGACTTCCAAAAAGAGGACACAACTAGAAATCAGTGGTTAAATTGTATTTACAACACTGTTCCAGAGCAGTACAACCCAAATATTCGAGTGTGTGCAGCACATTTTACGGAGGACTATTTCCTGAACCTGGGAGAGAAGCCCACAATGCCAGCTGTGCACAAAGGCTGTTTCTATAAAGTGGGGCAATTCCAACTTTGAAAGGACAGTCTGGCGCTTCTGACCACTGTAAGTACATTTCTGCCACTGACGATTCAAACGCGAGTTGTGAGCAGTGTAGAGTAGTGCTTGTTGTTTGTGTTTCTCCGATCACAAATGCAGACATGGTAATTTTTACACGGCGCGATACAACGCGACGCGTAAAAAGACAGTATAAGTCATTATAATCAGTAATTATGTCCCCACTGGATGCAACAAATGCCTCATTTGTAATGGGTTTTATTGTTTTTGTGTGGTCGCGCCGTGAAACGCCATCACAATACGGTGAGGGGCGTAACATTTCCGTCTCACGCTTGAGGTATTTGGCTAATCACAATGCACTGGATAGCGGGCCAATCAGAGCACGCATCGCTTCTCAGAACGATGAGCTTTGTAAAAATCGACGCGTTTCAGAAAGGCAGGGCTTAGAGGAGCAACAATAATGTACAGTATGGAAAATAATGTGTTTTTTGAACTTTAAACCACATAAACACATTGCATTACACCAAATACACAAAATAATGTTCTTTTTAGCAACATCATATGACCCCTTTAACTTAAATGATGTGGTAACATCTAAATTACGGGTTTGGACATAGAAATAATTAAATGTGACTGATTCAACATTTTTAAGGCTCAGATTGGGCAGAAATAGCTCCTTAGGGTAACAGGTTTTGACTTTTGGCAGTGTCTGTGAAGATTTGTCTGTTTTGCTAAACTTGCAACAACCTTTTGACAAAAAAAGTGAAACTGAAGTAAAATTTCTAAGGCCTCTAAATGATCAGCATGATCAAAACTTTGCAGACAAACATGTACACAATCTACTACATGCCTTCTGTCATCTGATTGATAGTTCATACTTTTCAGAAAGTAAAATGCTGAAATCTAAGAATAACTTTTATATTGTTAGTAATATTTCAGTATGAACACTTAATGGACTGAACCAAGGTTTTTGTAATTATCTATACATCATTTTGTAGAAAAATCAGGTTAAAATGTAATAAATATGACAGACAACATATAAGCAAATATTTTATTTTTATTTTTTAGATTTTATTATATTTCATTAAAATATTTTAATAGGTTCAATAAACTATTATATTTTAAAAAATATTATTTTTGTGTAATCTTTGTTTAGGCCAACCAATGTACTTACCCCAATCTGATATTTTTGAGAACATATACAGTATATATATATATGTGTGTATGTATATATATATATATATATATATATATATATATACACACACACACACACACACACATATATTCTCAAAAATATCAGATGTGTGTGTGTGTGTGTGTGTGTGTGTGTGTGTGTGTGTATCATGTATATATCATATATTCCATATATATTATATATTACATATATTCCATTATTTCTGTATATTAATTTTTTGTTTTGTTTTGTGGAAAATATGTAAAAATCTGTTATGTAAAATAGTTTAGAGCATAAGATTTTATGATCCCTCTCTTTTTAAATGATAAACCTTTGTAGTATATGATTTTAAGGATTAATAAAGCACTGGATTAAAAAAAAAAAGACTTTTAATTTTATCAGACAGGGCAGTCAACTTCTACTGCCTCACCATCTCATTGACTCTCATTATTTTTAATTTCATACACTGGGCTGAACCATAGAAATTGGTATTTAAAGACATGATCCACCTCTGCCCTCTATGAAAGCCAAGTATAGGTCTCATAATGCTCAGAGGAGATCATGTGAGGTGATGAGTATGGCTCATTCATGCATATGCAGTGAGATCATAGCGGCTCTTCTCCCTTCAGCACACTGCACACATACAGAGCCTAATTGCTATTTAATGTATGGAGGAGACTAAATAGGGCAGAAGAGAGAAGATTCAGTCTCAACTCATGTGGCGTTTTGTTAAGACGCCACGGCCACACCTCTCTCTGAATCCATTTGCCTTAATCACAGCGTCTCCAGAGGCCCGCTGGATAATGTACCAGCCAAGCCTGGTAAACTGTTTTGTTAACAATGCATTATGAAGGCAAGAAAGGGAGGACTAAAAGAAAAGAGAGAGGCAAAAAAAGAGGTGGACACTTCTGAATGCCAAACAGTTGGGTGGGTGTGTAGGGCCTCTCTATTCGGAAGAGCAAGAGGTGACACCCCCGTCTCATCGCTTCACACACACACACACACACACACATATATATACGCATGGCCCATTTGCGCCAGGCTCTGCTTAGTCACACCACCTGCTCTACCCATTTTTCGAATACACACTCGTTCACAACCACGATGGCAGCGACAGACGGTGTCCCGCTCCCCCCGACCGCTCTCTGTCCCGTTTTTACCCATCACTTTCCATCCCGCTCCTCCCTGAGCGCAGGGTTCAATAGAAGATGACAGCAAAGATTGAATGGCCATCACGGAAAAAGCAAAAAGACATAATGAAACGATCAATAACGCTGAGATCAGAGGACTGTTTAAAGTCTGTGTGTGTGTGTGTGTGTGTGTGTCCTTATGGGTCATCCGTCACGGTTAGTGTTTCCTTGTCATGACAGGTTATAATAAACACCCTTTATTTGCTCAACATCATCTCAACTCTGCTTCAAAGAGGGATTAAATGTATCCCAATCTGACACTGAATCATATTCATTTTATGAGAGGTTTCTAATGACCATGTTTTTGATGTTTTTTTAATTTTTTTTTTTTCTGTTTTATTTGATTTAAGTTCATTTTATTTTAGTAATTGTTTGGTAACACTTTAGTTTAGGGCCCAATTCTCACTATTAACTAGTTGCGTATTATCATGCCTATAATATTGGCTGTTTATTAGTACTTATAAAGCACATATTTTGCATAACCATATTCTACATCCCTAATCCTACCCAATACCTAAACTTCCAATACCTAAAAAATCTTAATAACTATTAATAAGCAGCAAATTAGGCAAAAGTCATAGTTAATGCTTTGTTAATGGCAAGAATCGGACCTTAAAAGCAATTGTTTTTATTGGAAGCGTATTTAGGCCTGTTTTGCTAGTAACCAACCAGTTTGATACATAATCCATCAGTTTATCTATATTATGTATTATGTCCTTTATTAATGCATTTACTTATTCAACTACGCTACTGTTCTTGGGATTAGTCATTTTTTATAATATTTAGCAAGGATGCATCAAATTGATCATATATAACAGTAAAGACTTTTAAATTGTCAAACAAAATTTGTATTTCAAATAAATGCAGTTCTTTTTAACTTTCTAGTCATCAAAGGATGCTGAAAAAAAATGTGTCCTGGTTTCCACAAGATTAAATTTGAAAATGTATTAAAATAGAAAACAGTTATTTTAAATGGTAAAAATGCTGTATTTTTGTTATTTAATTTCTTATTATTCATTATTAAAAAAAATTAAATACTGTATTTGTGATCAAATAACAACCTTGGTGAGCACAAGATTTAAAAAAAAAAAAAAAAAAATAGTAGCAGTCAATTTCTGAATGGTAGTGTAAATTATATCGTGGTTCTCAGCTGGTTTTAGTTCAGGAACCTGAATTTATTTTGGCCATCAAGTGGTGACAAAGTACCGAATAAAATTTTTTAATACAACATATATTAATATTACCTTCAACCGTGTAGGCCTAACAATATGCACATTTTTTATCACAGCAATAGGAAAATGTACAATTTTGTAAATGCTAAAATTATTTATGATAACATGACAAAATGACAAAAGATTTTTTGCAAAAATAGTGTCAAAATTGATGCCCAGACGTTCACAACAAAATATATGTGAATTGTTTGTTCCTTAACTTACTTTGATAGCCTAATGATACGTGATTATATGGTTAGTTGCATTTTATTATTTACATTAGCATTTCCCCCCTGCTGCTCATGACCCTAATCGACCTGCAATCCAGGTTATGGGCTGCAGCCCACCAGTTGAGGACCACTGTCAAAGGTGGCATACAGTATACGGGTGGACCAGACCTGTTTTATACACCAAACATTGAATATTTACACAAGACATATTTCTGCACATTATACACATTCTTAAATTTTTTTTAAAATTATTTTTGAAAAAAATGTGAACTTAAAAACACAGTTTACAACAACATTTATAGTTTTAATAATAAAGTACATAACATGTTTACTTGTCCTGGCAAACCTCTGGTCAGTCTCTCCCAAGATCAGACTAATATCTAATTCAACAGCCACCATTTAGCGTCTCACCATGTTCCACACTTGCGGTCTCTCAGGACAGCTATCCCCAAAAGGACTTAGCAAATCCAGCCACTATGAGGAGAGTAAGTCCCTCTCTGATTAGCCATTAGCCCCTGCACCGGTGGGCTTCAGTGCCCCAGCAGCGCAGCTTCTGCCGCACTCCCCCTCCCGTGCCTGTCGCTGTCTTTCGTCCTTTCTCTTGACTAATTGGCACAGAGGGGTATCTGACAGGGTTGCAGCCTGTGGGAATAGCCATTGACATCTGATCTGATGCTCACTTAAAATCAAAATCAGACTAAACCGCACTGTCGGGCCTTCTGAGCCCCCATGAGGATGCAGATCTTGCCAGCAGTGGCTCAAGGTTTGGGACACTGATGTCAACACTGCAGACAGCACATGAGAGATGAAAGAATGAGGACAGACCATTTTCTCTGTCTCACTTTTATTAGCTGGCAACATATCAATGTCCAGATGATATAAGTGAAAAAGGAAACCTTGATCTTACTCTCTTGATCTTACTATGCTGTCATATCTTACATAAAATCATCATCATCTTTTCTTACCCCACACATGCATAGATTAGATTTCAGATAGATATACAGTATACCCTTTTAGGATCAGTAAAAATTTTTCTATGTTTTTGGAAGTTTTTTATTCTCCCCATAAAATGATAATATATAGTAAAAAAGGATTATTGTGAAATATTATTACAATTTAAAATAATTATTTTCTATTTTAATGTATGTTAAAATATCATTTATTCCTGTGGTGCAAAGCTTAATTTCTTAAAATCATTCTAATATGCTTATTTTGTAATCAGGGATATTTCTTATTATCAATGTTGACAGCAGCTTTGCTGCTTTTTTCAACATTTTTATTAATAGAAAGTACAGAAGAGAAGCATTATTTAGAAGTCTTTTGTAAGATTATAAATGTTTTACTGTCACTTTTGGTCAATTTAATGCATCCATGCTGAATAAAAGTATTCATTTCTTTGTTCATCAGTACTTCATTGCAGTCAGATTGAAGCCTTGTATCTTCTTTGTATTAGATTGCTGAAATTTCTTCCATCATTTATTCATTTATTTATGTTGGTCCAAACATGTATGGCTTTCTTTCTTCTGTGGAATAATAATAATAAAAAAGATATTTAGAAAAATGTCTCAGTTTTTTTCCATTTTTAAGTAATAATAAAGTAATAAAAGTTAAAGTAATAATAATAAATCAGTGTTTAGTAAATAAAGACTATTTACTCTATATTCTCTGCACTCTCAGAAAAAGCTGTTACTGGGGCAGTGCCTTTTCAAAAGGTACACCTTTGTACCTTATTCGAAGTTGGCATTAATAAATGCCCATTCCGTGGTGAACAAGACCTTTTTACTAAATGACTTCTACTCACCTCACAACTTGGATTTTATGTTTATCACGGAATCCTGGATAAAGGTTGGTGATCTAACTCCTTTCTCTGATCTGATCCCTGCTGGCTGTACATTTTTTAACTCTCCCCGTCTGAGTGGACGTGGGGGTGGGATAGTAACAATTTTAAAGAACTCTCTCTCTGCACGCTGTCGGTTGGTCCCTGTAACGGCCTTTTCCAGTTTTGAAGCTCAGCTTCTTCACTTAGACTGGA
Organism: Tor tambroides; assembly: GCA_021397915.2. Lineage (NCBI taxonomy): Eukaryota > Metazoa > Chordata > Actinopteri > Cypriniformes > Cyprinidae > Tor > Tor tambroides. The sequence continues at coordinate 38 of JAFVLL020000947.1, read as the reverse complement.
ATGGTCCGGTTTGTTTAGGGGTGATTTACCGCCCTCCT
>JAFVLL020000946.1:0-24645 GCA_021397915.2 Tor tambroides | reverse complement strand
ATCACCAGAGTGTATGCTCGGCTGAGGAATGCAAGGGCTTAGAGGAGCATTTGGGACAGGGCCTTAACATACAGCCATTGCATGCATGTGACCATAGAGTGTCCCATATTTTTGATTCTGAAGGGTGCTCCTGATGCCCCCTTTTGCCCAGTCTGCACCTTTGTACTACTACCGGACAGTCTATGCAGCATTGCGTCACCAAAGTGTAGACTCAGCTGAAGACTGCAAGGGCTTAGGGTAGCATTTGGGACAGGGCCTTAACATACAACCGCTGCATGCATGTGACTGAAAAGTGTCACATTTTGTGTTTCTGATGCATGCTCCTGAGTGCCCATAATGCCTCTCTTCTGCCAATCCACACCTCTGGACTACCACTATGCAGCATTGGATTGCCAAAGTGTGGAATTAGGAGCATTGGGTACAGGGCCTTAACATATGTCAGAGCACTCAGATTCAGACTTTATGGAATAATTCAAGTGGGGGATTGTTTTGCATTAAGTTCCAACAACATGTAGATGCTTTTACGTCAAGTATTGTTGCTTCACAATCTTGAGGAATATCAAGAATATCTTTGGTATATGTTCTGCTTCCTTTAAATGAGCTTCTGCCTCTCACTGCTGTGTCTCTGCTGGTCTTAATCCCCCAGGTTATGCAGGTCAGATGTGTCAAAGGTATAATCTCTGGATTTGGTGGCCGTGTAATAATTAGGCCTTCAGAAAGACCCCAGGTAACCTGGATATAACAACAACAATTTGGACTTAAACAACTTTCATTAATGCGCTTCCTGTTCGGCCTCGACCTGTTTTACTTCTCTACCTTAGATGTAATGGCATTGCCCTGGACATTTTAATCTGAGCTAAGCCAGCACTGAGCCAATAGTACATTGAGGTCAGTTTAGATGAGACAAGAAGCTGTGAAAAAATCATATGTACAGTCTTACACACAGGTATACGAATCTCGCCGGTGCCTCGGTTGGAAAAAAGCTTCTTATGCAACACTTTCATATAGACCCCCAAATTAATACATTATAAGAAATATGTCTTACAACTATCAGTTGGAAGTTCTTGATCAAGTGGCATTCAAAATTCGACATCCATTTGCTATTGTACACTACCTTCACTCATATGTGACTCCAAAAAAGATGTCTTGACTAACATACTTTGGGGTCATTCGCAGAGTGACTTTAATTTTTTTCAGTTTTAAGGCACTTAACTGATAATCTGTTTTGGGTATCTGGTATCTATGAGAATATCCTTGGCTTGAGAAAAGTGTCCATTGATTTCAGTCTGATAGCATGAGTAATCCGCATTAAAAAATGTTCTCTTGCTAATCTGTCTGCCCTTTCAACACAATATGCAGGAAATCTTTGATTCTTCAAGTATGTCTATCACACACATATGTACACAAACACAAAGATAGTCTCTTTTGTGTCTGTATTACTCAGATGCTCTTCGCAGAGTTTCCATGGTGTTTCCTCTCAGCCGGTGTTGTGCTTCTGTAGGCCTGGCACATATCCATGGAAAGCCTAGGTAGAATGTGCTGCCCGATGGGAACAAATCCAAGTTACCTCACTCTTCCGCCCTTTCTCTCATTCGGTGCGCTCATAGCTTCTCCTTGCAGTGAGCTGGCAACAGCCAATCGGGAAAGTTTGTCTCACATTGTAGAGCACACAAATACTGACTTGTCAACTGGTCTCATTGGGCGAGTGCTCTATTTAGACATGTTGGACAAACTGTGACTTAACAGTCGGTCAGTTGCAGGGCAACCATGGTGAGAATGTGTGGGCGTGCTGGCAGGCGTAGATTGGCTGCACCTGAGCAATGTAGTAATTGCTGAAATTGCCATCCGCAATGTACGGTGCAGGCTGGTAATAGCAAGTGACGTTAGCCACATTGGGAATTACGTTCTGCTCCGCCAGAACACGTACCGCCAACATGGTGATGAGGCTCAGAGCCTGCCGCCTTTCGTGTCCCATCAAGCATACTGTACTTTCATTGACGACACTGTACAGGGTGGTCAGGTACTCGTACTTCCGGTCCTCTAATCCCACAAAGTGATTCTGCAGATACGACTCTAGCTTGCGCCTTTGTTCCGCCACATCTGAGAAGTCGATGAAGAATCGGGAACACATGTAGCGTTCGAGAAGCTTCATCTCGGCTTCCGAAGCCGCACGGAAACCTCGCACCAACAAGTGGCAGTACTTCAGCAAGCCGCCACCCCGAATCTCTTCTGGATTTCGCGTGCAGATCAGTTTCCGTTGCAGGTGGTCCAAGGCTACGTTGAAGTCTCCGTAAACGCTTTCTCCCACGATGGAGGGGTGGAATGTCTCAGCCATGAGGTTTTCAGAGCACTCATAGAAGAGGAGGAGGGAGTCCAGACGGATCTGAAAAGAGTCAACGCTGAACTCAAACTGACGCCGCAGTGAATCCACAAACTTCAGTTCGACGTTCTTCCCGCTGTTGTTGGAGAGGGAGATTAGACTCCAGCGGTCTGAATCATTACAAACTTTCACCATCTTCTGCACGTAAGCCTCCTGAGGAAAGAGAAAAAGAAAGGTTCGGAGGAGGACAATGTTAGCGTGACTGAAATTGTTAACATATGAATAAATTAAAAGATCTAGATGCACAAAATGGTGATTATTGAAATCATTCCCCTCTACATTTTTTTAAATGTGCGCAAGAAAAAAAGGTAAATATGTCTGCAGTAAGCATACTGTCAACAGCAGAGGACTACAGCTGCTAATTTTGTCATTGGAAGTCACTTTGCATATCTAGTAAAGTCATTCCATTCCATTGCTACTCCTTTAAATTATATCAGACTAATTTGCATTCATGAAAAGGCTGTCTGCCTTTGCATACACTGAGTAGAGAGAGGAGAAAGCGGATCCATCGTAAATTGGTTTACAGAAATCCTCTTTGTAGTAGAAACCATCGTTTTTACTACCAGTGTCCTTATCTTATTGCAGCTTAAATCTAATATACGCTCTCTAGGATATGTCTAGGTCCAGTCAGTGTCAAATTATAGCATGTCGTGCACTTCCCCTTTATTTAACACATTAAACATATGGAATTATATCAGTAGTCATTTAGCTGAATCTCTCTTATCCACAGTGACAGTACACTTAAATTAAGGACAGTCCTGATGGAGCAACCTGAGGTTAAGTGCTTTGCTGGAGGGTGATGAATCAACTCCTGCAAGGTTTGAACCCACAACTTTTCAATTACTAGCCAGGATTTTTAGCTACCTTGCATAAAAACATCTTAAACCAGACTAAGCAGGTTTGCTGAACTTTTAGCTGGTCTCCCAGCTGAAAAGTGGCCAAAACTGCATGTAAAAACAGCAAAAGACCCGTTTTATGCCGGTTTAAACTAAGCAGGACACCAGGTTACAACACAATTAAAACAAAAATATTTTGCAAATAATACGGACACTAAATGCGTACCTTTAATGTAACTGGCGTGATTTTCTCTTTATTCACTCCTTCAGGCAGGAAATCCAGGAGGGAGTCGAGAACAATATCCTTGACGGTCTGAAACTCCACTTCTCCTTTCAGATCCGCGCAAAATATGAGGTCCAAGTCCTTGTAGCCCAAACCGCTGTCCTCGTGGAGAACGTGGCTGGCCGCGGAACCGTTCAGCCGGACCTCCCGGACGTGAATCTTGCGCTCTTCCATGCGACACCGCACGACTTTGACGATGTCCCGCGGTTTCATCTCCAAAGTGGGGAAGTTCCATTTGCCGTGAATGGGGATGGATTCGGTGAGGATGACATCCAGACGCTTCACCTGCTCCCAGTTCAGCACGCTCAAGTTACTCAGATTCTCTTCCATGGCGAGTGATTATAGATCTGTCTGCTATATAGTCCTACAATCAGGTTGCTTTGGCGGTATCACATAAACGGATGCAAGAAGAAAATGTTATAATTTCATTAAACAGGTATTTTTCAGTCGGGCAAGAGTTTATCATTCGTGTTGCATGCAGCGCGCCTCCGCTGCGCCTCACCTCTGTGCGTAAAAGCTCTGCAGATGTCCCGTTTGCGCCTTTGCGCACAGCGCTGAAGTTCGTGGCGAGGGAGGTGAACGTGGGTTCTCACGGCTCTCGGGGGGTGGCCGTGATGATCAAAATGATTGCTGCATGGTTGCGTTAAGTTTTCGCGTCCGACAAAAAAGGAACACGAATGTCAAATAGCAGAAGACCCCGTCCTTCTCCTCAACTAAAGCGAAAGCTTGGAGCTTTGAGTCTTTACATGTTGTTTTTATTCTGTAAAAAATAAATATATAAACAATCAAACAGTAATGTGCAAATCCTGTTTAAAGTGCGCACTGAAAGTATATAGATGCGCACAATCAATAATATGTAAATGGAAGATCTACCTGTATGATCACATTGTCAACTGTTGCTCTGTGAAAACTGCTGGTTGCTCATGTCATCTCGGTTGCACACAGTGAGGACGCATAGAGATTAACCCGTGAACTAAAGCAGGAGTGACGGAGAATTTGAGTGGCAGCTGCGCGCACCAATCCAGACACCCTCCTCACCTACGATAATATTACACACAGTTATACCCACGCACGACCTGTTAAAACAGTACAGGAACATTTATGATAAGCAAAAGTATAGCTTGGTCATTTATTTTTTATATGTCGTGCATTTATTCTCTTTCTATGGCGCAAAGAAATAACTGTACAGATATATGAGTAAAAAAAAAAGAAAAAAAAACTTGGTACATGAGTCGAAAATGGCAAAGTTTCTAAAGGTAATTGGCGTGAAGGTATACGTGACATAAATAATAAATGAATCAATTAAAACTGACTAGCAACACATCCTTTCTGCCTTGATAGATAACACTGAATGCCAATGCTGCCCTCTAGAGAAAGACATCATGTTTGGAAGTCGAATTGTACCTTTATGCAGGTGAGTAAAGAGGTTTCAGTCTCTGAAGCACATTAAAAAAGACAGAAAAATAAAACCATGCTATATTTCGGGAAAATATTTGCAGAAAAATGTCCCTAGGTTAGCTTCTATATATCTGACATCCTAAGTGGACATTCTCAAAAGGAAAATACTTCATAAAGACTGTCTATTCGCCTCTAAAAGTGCTGCAGGTTTTATTTTAAGGTTTGGATTGTGTGTTAGGGTTAGTCTGTAGTAATTGTAATTAGCTTAATTTAAGGGCAAATCAAGTCCCTGTTTAGATGGCTACGCAAACATGTGTTTGTGAGGGAGTGAGGCAGACGTGTGTGTGTGTCTGTGTAAGATAGACTAGTTGGTAACTGTGTGTGTATAAATGGCTGACCATAATGTCAGGTCAGGCTAGATGTCACCCAGAATCTATCAGGGGGAGCGGACCTGCGTCACAGCGGTAACAGCCAATAAAGTAGGATTATTCTAGATTACCCCCTACACCATGACTCTTGGACACACTTCTGAATGTGTGTGTGTGTGTGTGTGTGTGTGTGTGTGTGTGTGTGTGTGTGTGTGTGTGTGTGTGTGTGTGTGTGTGTGTGTGTGTGTGTGTTTGTGAGAGGAAAAGAAGTCAAAATGTGTGTTCTGGACAGTATGAATTTACTGGAACTACACAATGCATGAAAAACAATATAAGCAGTTTGTTTTTTTGGCAAAGTTTTAAGATTGAAAAAAAAAACATGCCAAGAACACTTTCTGGTCATTTCATCTCATAATCAAAAGAAAAAAGATATTTTGCTTATAAGAAAATGAAGACTGTTGTGATATTTATGCATTTTTTTAAATTATGACATTATTAATTAAATTAGTTTATTATTAAATTATTATTATTAAATTAATTAGTTTTTTATATAGAATGATAGAAATAATAAAAAAAACTTTTATTGTCATGAAATCCAATGCAAAAAGTCTTAATAGTCCTCAAAATGTACTTAGTATTCTTTATGCAAAATTTTATATATTTTTATTTTCATTTTCTCTAAAGTGAGATATTCTACATTAAAAAAATGAAGACTGTGATATTTATTTGTTATCCATTTATTTATTTTTGCATTTTGACATTATTATAATTTTTTTCTCAATAAAAGTCCTTTAAACATGCTTTGTCTTCTTTATTTTTGCATTTAGACATTTAAAAAAATGCATATGCATTTATGGAAATAACAACAACAAAAAAACCTTCATTGTCATGAAATGCAATGCCTAAAAGTCTTACTAGTCCTTAAATATGCTTTGTTTTCTTTAAGCTAAATATCTTTTTCTTTTGATTTTCGGGTGAACTATGACCTGGCCCCTTAGCTGTTGGCATGTGATGTTGAATGGGTTTGTAGGAAACTGACATTCCTCAGGGTAAGCTGAAGTGGTCAGGAGTTTCCTGTCTCTCTCTCCACACACTCACCCAGAGTCATAAACTTTATCACACTGTTTTTCTTCTAATTGCCCATATGCTTTCTCTTTAGCTCACACTAAAACATACGTTACAAAAATAGAAATGTGAGAGCCTACTACATTAAAGTGTCTGTCTCGCAAACTCTTTCTATTCAGGTAAGAGGTAAAACACTGATGCTGATGTTTGACTCCTGCAATGTGATCAGATGAAGCTTTAGCCAATCCACCACCCCAGCTTTACCACTGAGACAGTTACACGCTTTCTCTCGTGCTCTCTTTCTAACCCTGACCTAAGCCTGTCAGCCAGGCTGGGTTTTACAAAACCCCCAAACTCACAGTATCATCATGCACAACCATAAACCATGAACCATACAGTACGTTCTTATTTGCATATTTGCGGTGTCTTTATCACTGACTGGAGGAATGCAGCACACAACCTAGCATTGCACCTCCTCATATTGCCTTGTGCTCAAATGTTTTATTAATGGACAATGGTAAAAATAAAACAGTCTTTTGTTCACTCTGTTTTACTTACTTGACTGTTTCCGTGACTGCCAACTGTCTGACATGAATCTGAGGCATGTGATTGGTTGTCTGTTGCTGAGCATCTAGCAGTAACATTGCAACATCGTATTGTTTAACACTGTACACATTTGGCAGCACAAACAGGGTTAACCACGGGTTAAAAAGCATTGCTAACCCTGATACTAAATTAAAAGTTTGAAATGTACCTTCACCTGCGGTTAAAAGCAGGGTTGAAGGGTGAGTTTACTTTCACTTTCACCCAGGGTTAAAAGTGAGGTTTAGAACGATGAAAAACATGGGGTTAAGTGCAGCTTGAAAAGCCTTATGACTAGATTAACAAACCTGCATAGTAACTTTACTAATAATGATAGGTTACTAAATGCCATGGTTAAAAATTAAACTCTGAGAGTTTTAATTTTCTTGAGTATGTTTAGCATTCATGTAACTATTAGCCTTTGACCTTTTAGCAACCTTTTTCCTACGGCCCATCACACTTTGCATGATTAACGTCTATTAACCTGTAAACTGTTAGCTCTGTGGGCTCGTCCCAGTATCCACACTTGCGGTCTTGGCTGCTTGAGAGCACATGTATGCGATAGGATGTGAGTGTGCAAGACTGTCCCAGGCCTGAAAAATGCCAAAGCTCAGTGCCCTTAAAGCACACTAAATCATATTATTTATAATACTTCTTCAGGGTTGTATTTGAGGCTAAACTTCCATGCCCCGAAATCGCAAGATGTCAAGGAAAACTTTGCATTGTAAGTTAATTTAATAAAATATCACATATAATTTTTGTAAAACGATAAGTGATGCACATTTTATTGGTACAAAGATGCATATGTGTAATCTGTAAAACATTTACAACTGCTTTTTATCACTTAATTAGAAGCACCACAATACTAAACAGAAATGTACACATTTATTTAAAAATGCAAAGTGTTGCATGTACAGATTGTGTAAAATAAATCTAAAAACTTAACTTGCATTTTTACAGCACTGTGTTCTAATTGTGTCTCATTGGTTAATCAAAAGCTCTTCACAGACTTGCGGTCTTCACACTCACTTGAACACTTGGTCCAAATACAGGAAAAATGTCATGTAAGTAAACATTCTGTACTGTAAAAACTACCAGTGTATTGGGACAGGCCCTATAAATGCAAAAATTGAGGTGATAATTATTCTCCCCCTTCAACCACTGAACATTCAAATTAAATTTAAAGGTGCAAAAACATTTAGGCTATTACAACAAAACATGAATGACCCCAAAATCTCTCTATTAAAGACACACATACTACAGTAAAAAAATAAAATAAAATAGCCTAATCAAGATTTTGGGGTCATATGTAAGGTATGTTGCCTTAATCAAAAATGTTAATTAACTGGAACATGAGGATGTGGGAAGAAAAAAATGAAAGATTGTTACTGCATTCCAGTCAAGTATTCATTAGAGATATCATTAATTGAATTAGGAGAGCAAACCACATACACAGTATATGTTGTCTTTTTCATACTGTTCACATAAAAATGATTTGTTTCATTCTTTTTGTGTGGAACGTCCCCAAACCAGAAGGGAAAAGGTGCAAAGAGTTGATTCTCCGGACCAAACGATTAGTGGGAGCAATACCTGATTAGAACATGGGTGTGTAGACACATTTTAAACATTTTTAATTAAACCCGAAAAGTAACAAAATGGTCAAGGACATCAGTCTATCGCAAAATATTCACACAGGAAAACTAATGGAAAACACTGGGCAAACACTTTTTCGGTTTGAATGGCCGCATACATGATTTGATGTTTTGTACTGTTTAATAAAAAAAAAAGAAAGAAAGAAATCAAAAAAAATATTCACAATATGCCTCCAAAGCCCGTGTCTGAATAATGATTCACAAACCTGCTCCGAAGTTCCAATCTAAATCAAATGATTCGCGATACGCACTCCAGTTCCGATCTAAATCAAATGATTCGCATCCACGCTCCAAAGTTCTGATCTAAATCAAATGATTCTCGATACGCACTCCAGTTCCGATCTAAATCAAATGATTTGCGATACGCACTCCAGTTCCAATCTAAATCAAATGATTCGCATCCACGCTCCAAAGTTCTGATCTAAATCAAATGATTCTCGATACGCACTCCAGTTCCGATCTAAATCAAATGATTCGCATCCACGCTCCAAAGTTCTGATCTAAATCAAATGATTCTCGATACGCACTCCAGTTCCCATCTGTTCAAATGATTGCGATACGCACTCAATTCAATCTAAATCAAATGATTCAGATTCCACGCTCCAAAGTTCTGATTCAATTGATTCTCATTATGACTCCAGTTCCGATCTAAATCAAATGATTCGATTCATTCTTCCAAAGCTCTGATCTAAATCAAATGATTCTACATCCACTGAAATGATCTAAATCAAATGATTTGAAAGACGCACTCCAGTTCATCTAATCAAAATGATTCGCATCCACGCTCCAAAGTTCCCACCTAAATCAAATGATCACATGCACTAGTTCCAATCAAATCAAATGATTCGTGATCCACGTCCAAAGTTCTGATCTAAATCAAATGATTCGCATCCACGCTCCAAAGTTCTGATCTAAATCAAATGATTCTCGATACGCACTCCAGTTCCAATCTAAATCAAATGATTCGCATCCACGCTCCAAAGTTCTGATCTAAATCAAATGATTCACATCCACGCTCCAAAGTTCTGATCTAAATCAAATGATTCTCGATACGCACTCCAGTTCTGATCTAAATCAAATGATTCACATCCACGCTCCAAAGTTCTGATCTAAATCAAATGATTCTCGATACGCACTCCAGTTCCAATCTAAATCAAATGATTCGCATCCACGCTCCAAAGTTACTGATTCTGAGTTTTTAAAAAAATCTCTTTCACCCGTGTGCTTTTTAAAATCAGCGATGTCAAAATTCGAATATGACTTGATCTTTTGATCTAGTTTTTGCTAGTGAATAGCTTAAAATGAATGATCAAAGTCACGAGTTTGAGTTTGAATCAATAGGAGCGGGTCCAGCATAAATTACTCACTCAACTGAATCGGTTTGTCTGTTTCTCAGCTCAGCTTTTTGTGTCTTCAGCCATGTTTATACGACAAGATAACCGGTTTACTGCTAACTAGTCAAAACACTCCATTAATATAACGAGCTGCACCTCAAAATGCATGTTAAATGGAAACATTGTGCATTATGATCGAGTTTGTAGCCTAATTCACTATATTTTAAATAGTTTGACCTCTGCAATTCAGTTGTTGACAGTTCAATAGAAAATAAGTTGAAAGCATCCAGTCATCTCATACCATCGAAGGGAATGTTAAATTTATCAGTAGCCTATATATATTGTAATAAATATTTGAGGAATGATTGTTGTATCTAATTGTATAAGTCTATATAGAGTGATAGTCAATGTAAAAAGAAAAAATAGGAGATGAACAATTTTTTTTTCTGATTAGCTCATAATGAATATGTACAAAATGCATTATTTATTGATGCTACTACTGTACAAGTGCATTATCATTTTTAATTTGTTCAGATATCTGTGCCTATCCGTTTGACATCTTCCAGAGATCTCGATAGCTTGTTTTGTTTGTTCATAATGCTAACCACAGTGTGTACATGATTGGTTTGTGGTTAGCTGTAGCTTGATGTGTACGTGCTGTGTTTTCTGCCTCTGTGTGAAGTGGGAGTAAAATGTGGTCAAATAAAAAAAGAGGTGTGACATTATAACATAAAATGGATGCTGTATTTCTAATGTCAGCTCTTCATAGATCAGAAAAAAAGCAAAGAGTTTAACCTATGTTTTTGGAAAGTTTCTTAAAATGACAGACATACTGTATTATTCATAAAGAGACCTGTGCCTATTGTTGTTTTTATGTGGACAGGCATTTGACCTGCAGCTGCTTTGACCCCTCTGGCCTCCATCCTGCATGGGGAAGTGTGTCTTCCTGTTACAGAGGCTGATCCCGCAGTAATAAAGCAGTTTTTCTTCCAAGGAACTGCCTCAAAACAAGTCTTAAGCAACCAGGCAAGTTGAACATATATGAACCTGAAGTTTGTAATTGCATCACATTTTATGAAGTAGTATGTACAACACACGTTTAAACTTGAAAATATGCAGTTATTACTGGACCTTACAGACCCTTTTGTTGATGTAATTTCCTGTAGTCAGGTAATTATGTCATGTTAAATAATATTTCTGATATAAATCAAACTTCTTAAAATTTTTAATCATTACCTAACAATCACATTTTTTAGGATACTGGCAAAAACATTTAACAAAAAAAGATATTTTGAAAGACAGTTGTGTTATTTATTTATTTGCCATTGTTATTTAAATGTTGTTTAAAATAAAATATTTATATACAATAATATAAATAACAAAACCATTAATTGTCATGAAATGCGATGCTAAAAGTCTTAAAATATTCTTAGTTTTTTTTGCAAACTATAACATCTTATTTCTTTATATATATATATATATATATATATATATATATATATATATATATAATTTTCTTTAAAAAAACAATCAATTTATATAAATTGATTGTTTGAGTTGTTTCTTTATCCTACCTATCCATGACTAAATGGTTAGTAGCAATTAGCATTTAATTATTTAATTATAATTAATTATAATTTCATTATCCTTTAATTATGACTAAAATGAATCACCAGTGATTCTTATATTAAGAAGAGTCATTCTTCTTCTTAATTATTAGTGAATTACTAATTATTAATGAACATTTCAATGAAGTAGTGTTGTTCTGATACTCTTGTCTGCATGTGGAATATGGATTGACCCCAACAGAAGAGTGGTTGCTTATAGCAACATGGAGAGGAAGTGAAATGGCTTTCGCAGTTCTGCTGAAATAGCATGTTCTCACCAGTTTCCTGGTGGTGTGTGGTTTCACACTCACACATAAACACACTCTCATGCTTTCTCTCTAACACAAAACACACTGATAACTCAATCCAGATTCGGTTTCTTTACAGAATAGTACATTTATTTATATGTTTGTCCTTAAATCTTCATATACCATTCAGACAGACATGTGCACTGTACATACATATATATTTACTATTTTGTACTACTTATATAGGACCACTTTGTGGGATACACCTGCCCCCTATTGAAAAAAAAAATTAGGAAAAGTGCACTGATGCAAACCTGCATTAGTAGGCACTATATGGAGGTAGTAAAGCAACAAGACACATCCAAATTCAATGTTTGCATAACATTCTGTATGCTAAAATGCGTTTATTTGGTTGATTTTTGAAGGTTGTATAGATGTATGCTTTGATATTCCACAATGCAGTGCGTGCAATTCAATTTTGGTTGAAAAATAAAAGTGGAACCTTAATGAACAGTTAAAAAAGAATGAATTAATAAAAGTCTTTTTTTTATTTACATAGAAATTCCAATTGTGTATGAAGAAATAAAAACTGTGGTCAGTAAATTATTATTTGCATATCTCTAAAGCTCATCTGAATTTGTTTTAGATTATTTGCCATGGTGTCTGAACCAGTTGCCTTAAAAGGTGTTTTTATACAGTAATGTTAAGTCATTGTTTTTCTGGGTGGTGAAATAGTGAGACAGCAGTCTGCGGTTTCACTCATGATCACAGTCAATTTGGACTGATGGTTTACATGCTCATTAGAGCCCCCTTATGGCCACTGCTGATATTGCATCTAATCAAACAGTACTCCTTTTCTGAGAAAGTGGTTCTCAATTCCAGTCCTGGCGACCCCCTGCTCTGCATATTTGCATGTCTCTCTTATTATTTAACACACCTGATTCAGATAACCAGCTTGTTAGAAAAGAGCTCCATTCATGAACTGTATTCCGATTGACCAGGTCCCTATGCTGTGTTCATTGTTCCCTATTCCTGAGTTTGCAACATTGATGTAAATCAGCATATTAGAATGATTTCTGAAGGATCATGTGACACTGAACACTGGAGTAATGATGCTGAAAATTCAGCTTTGCTTCACAGGAATAAATTATATTTTAAAGTATATTAAAGTAGAAAACTGTTATTTTAAATTGCAATAATATTTCATAAAAGTAGGTATTTTTGATCAAATAAATGCAGCCGTGATGTGCATAAGAAACTTCTTTAAAAAAAATTAAAAATCTTACTCATCCCAAACCCCAAATTTTGAACAGCAGGATATATACAGTATATACTGCTGTTCAAAAGTAAGTTGGGGTTTGGGATCAGTATATATAAATACATACATACACACACACACACACACACACACATATGTATATATATATATATATATATATATATGAGAATAATCAAGAATTTTAGTGTGTCCCTGTCTGATATGTACAGTCAGTATATATGAGACACTTTGCTGACCTAATTAGTGCTATTAGTATCCAGGCTGAATCATTTACTGAGAAAATCATTTAATGTGTAATTCTCATTCCTGTCCAAACTGTAACAACTGTAATCATTTTCCTATCCTGCCTAAACTTCAAAAGTGCAAGAACTGCCCAAAGGAGGAGACACAAATGAGCTTGCATGTCCAGTATGTTTGCTTTTTAGCAATGCTTGAATTCATTCACCCAAAAATTAAAATACTGTCATACTGATTTAATGTCATTCCAAACCTGTAGGACTTAGTTTCTTGTGGGGAAACTATGGTTCCCTCCATTAACGGTTAAATTACTCAGATGCATGTGTCCAACCCCTGATCAGAAATTAGGCAAATTATGCAATCGCAAAATAGAGACTGGACAAATAATTTGACTGATGGTATAGCATTATTGCCAAACCTAACATTTACCTTAGGAGTTTATCTTTTTGTTTGTCCTGCTCTGATTATTGTTTGATGATTATGATGTAAATTACACTTAATTTCACATTCTAATTCCTTCCTTTTATGCTTTGTGATATATTTGTGATGTCATTTTTGGGACAGTTTTGATGATGGCTGTTCTGTGGCAGTTATGAAACTCAGAATAAAACAGTTTACACACCTGTGGTGTGTCTGTGTTTCTAACGACTTCCAAAAAGACTGAGTTTGGGTGTGTAAATTACAGTTAGCAGACCAACACGGAAATTAATGATTTTGCCAGCATTAAGATTAAGATTATGATATAAAATGTATATAGTTTTAGATGTTGAGCATGTCACACTGCAGAGTACTAAACATTTACAAATGTTTTTTTTTTTTAATTCAATGTGTTACTTGCCGTTTGTTACTTGCCCTTTCCTTGTAATTAATTGTGAAACATATTAGCAATTTCTGAGTGAAACGTAGGTAAAAATCTGTCTTATTTGCTTACTGTTAAATAAAAATTAAACATGATCTCTCTCAAACTTGTATGTAGTCAGTAAAAAGATTAACATTCAAAAAGGCCTTTTACTTAAATGCATGCAGTTATATAAATATAGAAATATAAATTATGTGTATATATATTACATAATCTAATCATATTATATGTATTAGATTTACAACAAGAAAAATCAATTTTCAAATTTTTCCTGTTGCCCATATATATATGGGCAACAGGAAAATTTGAAACAGGATTTTTTTTTTTTTTTTTTTTGATTTACAACAACAAAAATTATTTTTCAAATTTTCCTGTTTAAGGATATTTTGGTATTTGTACTGGGAGAGAAGACTTGTTAACTTTATTAACTTCATTCAGTATGAAGCCTGAAGCATATTCAAATAGACGGAGGGTGGCGAATTTGAAAAAGCTGTTTTCAAACGTTTTCAAGCTGTTATTCTAAAATGTAGAAAACAGCAATAAAGAATGAGTAGGTGTGTCTAAGCTGCTATTGTATAGCTAGCATTAAACATATTCCATATGTAAACACACTTATGTGCTCCTTTATGCTGGAATTTCTCATTTACAGCCCTGCCTGGGAGTTTAATTATTGTTATATCAATTATCTATCAGAACAATTACACTAAGCCATAAATTTGCACCATTACAGCTTGTTTGTAAATTAACCTGTGTGATTCATCTAAAATCCTTACATGAGGCAGTGAAATAGTGTAGGCACTTGAATTACTCATCTGGATGGGTTGGGAATGGAGAAGTGAATATATATACCAGACTAAAACGCAGAGAAGTGTCACAGCGCAAGAAGCCGTGGTTCCAGCCAGACTTGCTTTGCTTTAGTAATTTGAGTTTAACTCAGTTTTTAATCTGTTACCAAACAGGGACAAAAACCTCTTCAGATTCAACATCATTCCGGAGCAAGAACCACAAACATGTAAGTAATCAACTAAAAACTATCAAATATGCTTTTAGAGTTATTTGAAGTGAAACTGAACTGTATGCAATTAATATACTCATTGCAACTCTATATATTCAGATTTAGAGGAAAAAGGCTTTGAAAGATATGAATGTTTAACCACTTAAATGACAACTAATATCACTCTTATTCTTTCTTTTTTGCCCCCACAGCATGTCTGTCGTAAAGTATGGCCTGTACAACAACTTCTGCAACATCGGCCGTTTCCCAGGCATTAAACTGGAGTCAGACAGTTTCTGGAGCAGGTCTGGCTGTGTGCCAGTTTACAGTAACCCCTGCGTGAAACCTTTTGTCAATCCTTGTGTGAATCCCTGCGTGAAACCTGTAGTCAATCCTTGTGTGAAACCTGTAGTCAATCCTTGCGTGAAACCTGTAGTCACTCCTTGCGTGATTCCTTGTGTCAACCCGTGCAACAACCCCTGCGCCATCCCTTGCGACTATGTGAAGCCGCGCTGTGATTATGACTGCAAGGAAGTTTTCCTCAAGGACTGTGCGGATGACTGCCAGGTTGTGCGCACCTGCGAAGGTAAGAGTTGTAGATCTTTGGCCTGAGCTGCATTTTGTGAAATTTGTCAATTAAAGCTCCTAATTGATTTCCTCTGATTGGTTTTTCTTAGATTTGGTTCTGCAGGTTCGTTGTGTTGACCTGATGAAATTCTGGAAGTGTCAGAATCGTCAGGAGCATCACACCAGTTGTTTCCGCAGCGATCACCTCATTGTCCGTAGAGGACAGTGTTTCCAGATGTGGATTGAGCTTTCCCGGCCATTCAATCCGAAATGTGACCAACTTCACCTGGAGCTGAGACTTGGTCAGTTATGTCATCTTGATCAGTTGCCATCTTGGGATGATTTGATTCTAAGACCTGTTATTTCCGGTGTTTTTTTAATATCATATTTTTATACTTTCTGTTTTCATATTAAGTTTAGGTGAAGCTTTAGTAATTCGGATGTGTTTTTTGTCAATTTCATTACTTTTTAAATATGTCTCTTATTAGTATTTATTGCAGATTTGTTTTTTTAGTTATTTTACTTTAGATTAGACTAAACAAAAATTAGAAAATGCAACCTTGACAATAATTGAAATAAAATAAGTTCTTTGTATTTTATTTCAGTTAATGCATGTTTTATTTTATTTGAAGTAACAAGAAGGTTTTTAATAGTTTTGATCTTAGTTTATGATATTAACCCTGGTAATTTCTTCTTGTTTTTATTTCACAGGTAACGTTCCATCAATTTGCAATGGCACTCTGGTGATTGTTCCATTAGTGGATGAATTCAAGAAATGTCGTTGGGAGGCCAAGATTGTTGAACGGGTACAAAACCGAATTAAACTGTGTGTGTATTCCCTTCCGACTGCTTGTATTGGACGATACAGCCTCACCATTGTGACTTGTGGCCCGAAGGGCAGGGCCACTTCATCATGCAACCCTTGCAATGACATTTACATGCTGTTCAACCCCTGGTGTAAAGGTATGTATGAAGAGGTAGAGAATACAATATGTATTAGACTTGCATTTTAGACTTTTGAAACACGTCGCAATGTTCCTTCTTAACTTCTGAAATTCCAGACTAAAACTTTTTTTGAAAAATGCTAAAGATTTAAATCAGTCCCACATGTGAATTCATTTTCATCTGTCTGAAATCTCACATACAGAAACAAGATAAAATCTGCATCGTAGAATGATACAGCAATTTCAAGTTCACAGAAGCAATACTGGAATTAAATAAAAACAGTGGTTTTGTTTTTGCGATTTTGATATCTAGAGTTATCTCAAAAAAAGCATGTCTCAAATTTCTTTGTGAAGAATGACACTGGATGTTTCTGCTCAGATAAAGCAAGCAAGCAATTAGAAGGAACATTGATTATGAGTAAATGGTTGTAAAATTGCAACACTCACTCTCTTTACTAGATGACTCTGTGTATCTGGATGACGAGGCCCAGAGAGCTGAGTATGTGCTGAATGATGTGGGAAAAATCTACTATGGAACTAAACATCAGATCGCTTCCAGAACCTGGAACTTCGGTCAAGTAAGATCCAAACTTTTTATTAATGCATGTCAAATTAAGAAAAAGAGGATCTGCAGTGGAATATATTTAATCTGAATTGCCAGAATACAAGCATAGTGCAATCATTTTTGTTTTTTATAAACCACAGAACTTGCACACTTCATGGCAAACACCTTAGTATATATTTCTCTGATTCTTAGTTTGATGAAGGAGTTTTGGCTGCGTGTTTCTATGTGTTGGAGAAGAGTGGTGGACCTTGCACTGGATGGGGAGATCCTGTTAACGTGGTCAGAGTGGCATCTGCCATGGTGAGTCTCGACTTTTCTTTTATTGGCATGTCAAGCTTAACAAACATCCATCAAGACTTGATGTTTGGCAAGAGAACAGATAATAATTTTTGACCATCTCACCTTCACAGATTAATGCCAATGATGACTGTGGTGTGCTGGTGGGTAACTGGTCAAACTGCTATGGAGATGGAACTGCTCCGACATCCTGGTGTGGCAGCAGTGCCATCCTGAAACAGTACCACAAATGTGGAGGAATACCTGTCAAATATGGACAGAGCTCAGCCTTTGCTGGAGTCACCAACACACGTAAGAGTTCCTGCAGACTGGATGAGGACAAAAAGTTTTGAGAAAGTGAGTGTAGATGTAATGCACTTATATTCTTCTTCAATTTCTCGTAGTGTTGAGGTGCTTTGGCATTCCTGCTCGTCCAGTCACAAACTTCTGTTCTGCTCATGACACTGATGTGTCTATGACAGTAGACATTTATCTTGATGAGAACTACGATCTGATCGATAACCTGAACCGTGATTCAATCTGGTAAGATTCTGTACAAACCTCTTTCATTATGTACTTTAACATCAGCATTAGTGTCTGCTATAGTAACATCATGGACATTCACAAAAGCTTGTTTTTTGCCCATCTTATAATTCTGCTAAAAAATAACAATTTAAAAAACTACCTGAAAAAAAAACTGGATTATGAGTATTTAAAAATGAATATTTTGGCCACTCTTGTTTCAAAATGTCCAAAATGATCACCAGTTTGGTGATAACTGCTTTCATGAGCACCACCTGTTGGTTAGAAAATTTATATGCACCGAATGTGCACTGAATATTTTTTACATATTTGATCTAAACTATGCACTGTTCCTGAAAAAGCACCAAGTGATGAATCTGCATTGCAAATTTTTCTTGTATGCATTATTATAATGATTTAGGAAATCCTACTTTTCATTGCATTAGATTAAGCAAATTTAAGACATCTTCCTGCTTACTCTAATATGAATTATTTTGTTCACACAAATAGCGCCAATATTTGCAGGCAGGTGGAATTTATCCATTGTACAGACATTGTTTCTCTGTCTCCTCTAATTTGAATCAATTCTTTCTTCTTCTTCTTCTCTTCCGTGTAGGAACTACCACGTTTGGAATGAGGCCTGGATGACTCGACCTGATCTGCCATGTGGTTTTGGAGGATGGCAGGTGGTTGATTCCACTCCTCAGGAAACCAGCCAGGGCATCTTCCGCTGCGGCCCCACCTCTGTTGCTGCAGTTCGCAGCGGGCAGGTCTTCCTCAAATATGACACACCCTTCGTTTTTGCTGAGGTTTGAAAATGCTTTGTATATTGCATATATTGCAAGTTATTACTGAAACTTGAATATTTTCTCAAATTCTCTGTCTCACATACACACCATCTCATTGTAATATATTATGGACAATTAACTCTTTTTGCTCTAGGTGAACAGTGATGTAGTCTTCTGGCAGCGGACAGCTTGTGGAACATTCGCTGTGATCCATGTTGACAAGAATGCAGTAGGTCACTGCATCAGCACCAAGGCTGTTGGCTCAGACAAGCGTGTGGATATCACACACCACTACAAACACCCAGAAGGTGAAAAGTCACACACATCACTTAAAGACTCTTTCACTCTGAATAGTTGTAATTTTACCTCCACTTCCAACATCCGTCAGGTTCAGAGGAGGTGCGCCATGCTCTGGAAACGGCCCTTCGTCATGGCTGCAGGAGATGCGTATACCCACTGCCCTGCGCTGAGGATATAGTCTGTGATATCACCATGAAGGGTGATAGACCTTGTGTGGGCAAGGATGCTGTGATCTGCATTGCTCTGAAGAACAAATGTAGCTCAGTTCGTAGCGTCACACTCCATAGCCAGGTGTCCGCCACATACTACACTGGAGTCCACAAGGCCTTGGTGAAGAAGGACCAGACATGCTTTGAACTCAAGGCCAGTGAAAGTAAGAAAAAAATTGTAATCAACTGTGACACAAACTAATCCATTCAAAATCCACAGCAAAACTGATTTTTAAAAATATCATATAAGCCTTTCAAGACTGAGCTACCATGAATTCTGTATGCTCCATATGCTTCTGTAGAAACCATAAGAGGTTCATTATAAAATAGAAATAAAATTCAATGAAAAAAAATCTTAGAAACCAATTTGGTTTGACGAAACTCATTCCACTATAAAGAACCTTTTGTGCAATTCCATGGATGTTAAAGGATCTTCATGGAACCATCAGTGCTAATAAAGAACCTTTATTTTGAAGAGTGTAGTGACTCAGTAGAGACTAAATTCAAATAGCATAAAAACAAATTGTTCTGTTATGGTATGGATGAAGACGTTTAGCACTGCATTCAAAAGTAGTTTGTATGTATTCAGTGTTTATCTCTTGACTATTTTTAGCCAAGGTTCTGGAGTGGTCCCTGCGATATGAGGATTATAAGAAACACCTTGTGGATCATTCAACGATGCTGCTCACTGTCGCTGGACAGGTCACTCAAACTAAGCAGATTGTGGCCAAACGCTTCAACTTCAGACTGTGCACTACGGATCTTGTTATTACCGTGAGTTTGAAAGACTTGAAGGCTATACTTCACCAGCTGGTGTTTACGGATGAAGTCATTTAACCCTAGGCCTAGAAATGAATTAAGAACAACTGATTATTAGCTGGGTGTGGAAAATGGAGTCTTTTTTATAACATAATGTTTGTAACCTGAATGGTGTTAATGCAGATTGTGATTTTCCCTTTCAGCCTGGATGTGACTGTGTGGTGGGCAAAGAAGTGCCAATAAAAATCACATTCCAGAACCCACTGCCCTGCGTGCTGAAGAACCCAATTTTCCGTATCGAGGGACTGGGATTGAAGCACTGCAGATCGATTAACTATGGGTAGGAAATGAATCTGATTAACTCACTATTAAACTATACGAAATAACAGGAATGCTGTTCATTTTGATTGGTATATAGTTCAACGTCTCGCTTTCTGTCTATTTCTCAGTGATATTGCAAGCCTGGCCACAGTGAACCTGACCGAGACATTTATTCCTAAGTGTCCCGGCCCTTACAAACTTCTGGCTTCGCTTGATTGTCCTCAGCTGACCCAGGTGCATGGATTCACCGACATTGTTGTCAAAGAAAAGTGAAGAAGCTCTCAAATAAGTGGAGGAGCAGAAAGCTTTCAACATGCTTTTCACATGAATTGATTTGCAGAATTAAAAATGGGAATTTTAGTTATGTAATCTTTAGTAAAGGGTAAACCAAAGGATGCATTTAATCTTGGGATCTTGCTTCTAGAACGATTTATGCCAGACATTGTTTTTATGGAAGTAATATTTTGATAAATTTGTAGTTCCACATATTTTAAGAGAGATTGCAAATATTGAACCATTCTGATCATTCACACCTTCAGCTGTTTCGTTTTGTGATGTAGTCAACCTAACCAAATGACTGTACTGTATGTTGTTGTGTTCAATGATTTATTTACTCCTTTTAAATGTACTGATAATCTGTCCTCTGTTGCATCAATAAAAGTTATTCATTTGCAGTACATGTGTATTTGTGATGTGCAACTATGAATCTTTGGATGAAATGATCATGACATCATACAACAACACTATGCTTCTAATTAGGCTGTTGAGCATTACAGCACATATATTAATGTTTATATTGTGATACTTAGTGATTCTTTTTCAACTAAGTTTATACTTGATTCAGTAAGTCAATTTGAACAGTGAAAATACCAGGTGTGGAATAACAGATATAGAGATACTTGCTTGGTAGTGGCATCAAAATGCAAAAATATAAATGCAAAATATTTTCCCACACAGAAATAAATAAATAAAAACATTTGTATTTGAACAAAAATGTATTTTAAATATAAGCTGAATATGTTGTAAACTGTGACACTCAAAGATATTTTTGATTCAAATATATTTAAAAATGTATTTCAGTATTTCAGGACAATACATTTCCAATCTTTCAGTACCCTATGTTTAGGCTTTGTTTATTATTTATTTTTATTCCAATGTGTTATATGTTTGCACGTTATAGGCAACAAATGAAGTTTTTCTTCAAATGTGACGTGTGCATATGTGTGTGATAATATATTTTTAAATATTTTAATTTATTTTTTTTTTTTTCTAAATAAAAAATTTTTTAAAAATTTAAATTTAAAAAATATATTTGAAAATATATATATTTATTGCCACATGGGTTTGTCTGAGACACTTAATAGAAAGTCCACTAGCTATTTCTGTTTCTTTCTTTCTTTCTTTCTTTCTATTAAATAATTTAGTTCCAGTCCTTGATTCTGATTGGTCAACTAAGCTGTTTTTTTTTTCATCCAGCTGTTCTGTGTAATCAATATAGTAGGCCTATCAAACTGTTACATGTATTATGTAGTACAATTAATAATATATTAATATATATTATTAATTAATATTAATTAATAAATTATTTAATATATAATGAATTATGAGTGACCCCTGCTGGCGTTATGTTGCGTCATTCACTTTATTTTTGAGCCCACGCCCTTCCCGTTGTTAAAGAAACTTTTCTCCTACAGGAGATATGTTGATGTGTGCGCTCGTCTGTGTGAAAGCCCACAGTTTTGGAAGTGTGAAGGGAATATAACTGTATTTATTAGTTTTCTGTTTCAGGTATCTTGCTATATGTCCATCACTCTAATGTCGCTCGCAAACTCCTGCTGTACCGCTAATCTTCTGTTTTAAACTAAAAGATTTGCGTCTAGGACGTCAATAATCATTTTTATATCGTCTGATGATTAATTACACTAGATCAACACGTTAAATGACATCCTTAATTAAAATACATACGTCAGTTTATGAGTTTTGAGAAATCTGTTTGCTTGATCTCTATTTTTTCTCAGTTCCGTTTGGTGCCGCTAGTGGCGCTGAAATTATATTCTTCACCGTTGACATCCTGTCAGCTGCACGGGAAACTATGCTGGACAAATTCTGTTACTGCTGAATTCAAGATAGTACATGAATTTAAAATCAGCCGTCGAATACCTTTTGAACCTCTGACACGAGCATTCACCTCCAAACTGTATTGCTCTCAAGCAGAATCCGTTAGAAAAGCTGACACGAGCAGCGAGCGCACAGTTTAGTGACTTGACTGACCGGAGTGGCGGGCTTTTCGAAGGTAAGAAAATTTTACCTGATTACAATTTCTATATGCTATTTTTGAAATGTATGAAAATATTAGATTAATGTGATAACATTTTCTCCACCATGGAGGAAACTTTAATCTAATAATATCTTACATGACTCTTTTACCTAAATTGTAAGCCTGTGCGCCGACTATAGATACACTACAGTACGGAAAGCAGTTCCATATACATTGTGAGTATTTATGCATCTTGTAATACTAATAATACTTGAATAATTAGACTTACAATTATTAATTTAAATAGTTCTGTCTTATCTATAGGGCAATGTCTTCCAGTATTCTAAAAGCAAATTGACACTTAATCTTTATGACCTATAGGCTATATTTATAATAAATCAGAATTTCAAATATTAAATAGACATGATTCAATATGGTTCATTTATTATCATTATTATTAATGCTGAGGCTGGATTGAGACAAGATTAATGTCTTATTAATAAAGTGAATGTCTTATTAATAAAGTGAACATGATTAGTTTCAAAGGCTTAACATTACCATTAGAAAAACAACCAAAATAGACCCCAGGAAATATTAAATGATTAGATGATAATTACAGAATGTAAAATTTGCAAACATAAAACCAAAAATGGCTCTCAGAACCTCTCAGATATAATTAATATAAAGTAGACATGGACTCTATAGCTCTATCTTATATTTCATTCATTTCATTCACAATCAGGCATGATCATAATCTGCAGAAGAATTAATTACCAATTCCATATCCAACTACATATCTTTACATATCTGACTACAAGAAAAATTACTAATCAAGAGAATGAAAAAAATGCTAATATTTAGAGAATAATTTTCCAAGACCACAGTCAAGTTTGCAAATCATTCATGTGAAACACACATTGGAAAGTTGAACGGTTACAGGTGGTCAACAGCACTTTCTTTCCAATAAAGTGTTCCTCTGTTTTGGTTATTTGTTTGGTTTAACAGTGCTGTTTGACAACAATGTTGGTGAGTCCATGCACCTGAGTGAGCTGAGGACAATCGAAAGTGGCCAGAAGTTTCTGTGGGCCGTGACACTTGGGAATAAACTTCTCTGTCAGGCACACTGTGGCATGCCCTGCAATGTCACTGTGAAAGAAAGAAGGACTATTCAATACTATTTTAATTTAAATATATATTTGTAAATATTTTATATTAAATATTTTAAAAGTACAGAATAAAGCAATTAATCAAATTAATTTTACCCATAGTTGACAACTCTGGCATGCTGCAGTCCAAGTCCCACAAAGCGGAACAGAGTGTTCTTCAGGACACAAGGCAGTGGATTCTGGAAAGTGATTTTGACTGCCACTTCTTGACCCAATACAGCATCACATACAGGCTGAGAAGAACCACAAGACACAATTTAGCACTAAAAGATTTCAACTGATCAAAACATTAAGCATTTGAACTATAATTTTAAACTCACGGTGATAACAAGATCTGGTGTGCGCAGTCTGAAGTTGTACTGGGTGGCCAGAACCTGCTTAGTCTGAGCCACATGTCCAAAGAAGTTGAGCATCAGTGAGGCATGATCCACCAGGTGTTCCTTATACTCGTCATAACTCAGGGTCCATTCCAGAGGTCTGCCTATAGAGGGAAAAAGTGACAAATGCTGAATGAATACTCATTCCTTCATTACAACTTTCTTCACCCATAAGCTACATTGTACCAACTGGGCGGTCTCATGTATTGCAACGCTTACAAGACTTTATCATTTCTCACATTCAGAGGGCTTGAGCTCAATGCATGTCTGGTCTCTCTTCAGGAAGGTCTTCCTGACTCCGGTGTAGTACATGGCTGCAGCCTGACTGTGGAGGGTGACGCTACGAGGTGAGCTGCATTTGTTTTTTAGATTGATGCAAAGCACAGCATCCCTGCCCACACATGGTCCATCCCCTTTCAGGTTGACTTCACAGACAACATCCTCAGCACAGGGCAGTGGGTATGTGCATCTT
>JAFVLL020000945.1:34128-45502 GCA_021397915.2 Tor tambroides | reverse complement strand
TTTTTTCCCTTCTTCTTCTTCTTTTTTTTTTTTTACTATAAGGCATCTAAATTATAGGGATCTTAAAGTACTGGCTGACACAGATATGCTGGTATTTAATTAATTTTTTTTTTTTTAGTTGTTATGGCACATAACCAATAAATTAGCAATATTAAAATTCTATAGTGAATTTAGGTGTCACAGCATTATAATGCTCAGTATGAAAAATGGATATTCATTTTTAGATTTGCTAAAGATTACATTTAACAGTATTATTAAATTACATAAATAACATATTGTAACAGCAATGATGAAGTAAATGGGAAAAAATACGTGGAAAGAAGTACAATATCCAATTTCAATAGATAAATTAAAGTAAATGATATTGGTCGATAACTGGCCGTGTTATTTTAGTATTATTTATATGCTTTTTAGTATTTATTAATATTTGAAATAACTTTACTTTCATATTTTCAATTTTAGTTTTAAAGTTTTAGTAGTATTATTTTGTGCTTTTTTTAATATTTATGTATAGTTTTGATTTAAATTAGTTTGTCATTTTAGTACTAAAACTTATTTTATTCCAGGTAGATGCCAAGGCAGCATTAATGATGTTCAGTTACATAATTTAGTAGTTTTTCATCTGAGATTTGTTTTAGATTTTGTTACCGATAACAACATTGGTAACTGATATATACCTGCTACATACCTAATAAATTTAAACCTGTTTAAAAATAGGCAATATCTCTAGACACTGAGGATTGTATTTTTTATTTTTATTTTTTAGTTTCAAACTACTTGCTAATAATCAGTTCAATTATTTTTGTAGAGATAGTTTTTTTTTATTATGTAGGTAAGTCTTGCATGGATCAGTTTCAGTCATGTTTGCTTCGCTTTTATCCTGTACAGTGCGTCTTAGAAGTGACTCTAACTGAACTTTAAAACACTGCTTTTAGAGTTGTGCTAATCAAGACAACCTGTTCTTTCATTAGTCGAACTTGAAAATCATGTACCACATTTTGAAGGCAGATAATACAATGTAAAAAGAGACTTGTGGGGACAGGGAGAGGGCGGGCGGGCGTTGGAATCAAAGCCTTCATCTCTGCAGGCATGAGCTCAGATGTTCTCTCTCCTGTGGTGTTTCAGTCAATTGCAGAGGGTTTTAAGGAGGCAGTACAGTATGTGCTTCCTCAGTTGATGATGGTTCCCGTTTACCACTGCATGCACTACTTTGAACTGTTACAGGTGAGTACTAAACACACTCCACACTCAATCAGTAACCTGCAGCTGTGTAATGTGTAATTTGAGGTTTGTGTATCATTGTCTCCGTAGCAATTACAGGAGTGCAGTGAAGACCAAGACGACAGAGAGCGTTTAAAACAGGCTCAGACTGCACTGATCAACCTACAATGCAGCATTGAACGCATATATACTAAACACCAACCACGGCGCAAACAAGGGTAACACAAACACCAGGGCTTGCACAACTATGTGTCTGTACCAAATCCCATTTTCATCTTTCTTTCTTGTGACTTAGGGAGCCACTGTATCGGTTATATAGTCGTGCATCTCGCAGCAAGCAGGCAGCAATAAAGCGTATGAATGATATCCAGAGGAGTATTGATGGCTGGGAGGGCAGAGATATTGGCCAGAGCTGTCCTGCAGCCAGTTCATCATGGAGGGGGCGCTCCTACGGGCCGGAGCCAAGCACGAACGGCACAACTTCCTGTTCGACGGCCTCATGATAAGCTGCAAAGCCAACCAGAGCTCCAGGTTGCCGGGGGCAGGCAGTGGGGCGGAGTTTCGTCTGAAAGAGAAGTTTGTTTTACGCAAGTATCGCATTGTAGATCGTGAGGATTCACCAGAGTTTCGTCACGCATTTGAGCTGGTGGGCCGCGAGGAAAGCGGTGCCATGTTCAGCGCACGTTCAGCGGAAGAAAAGAGTGCATGGATGGCTGCGCTGGTTACGCTGCAGTACCGGCCCACTCTGGACCGCATGCTGGACACTGTCCTGCACCGCGAGGAACAAGCACAACCGCTGAGGCTGCCGTCACCGGACGTCTACCGGTTTGCCATACAGGATTCTGAGGAGAACATTGTATTTGAGGAGGGAGCGCAGCGCAAGACTGGAATCCCTATTATTAAGGCCGGGACAGTTGTCAAGCTTATTGAGAGACTGACATACCACATGTATGCAGGTACAGAATAAAACACTCCTTTAGATCGAAAGCTTTTTAAGAAAGAGATTGAGTCAAAGTTCTCCAGACTTTTGCCTACTAGTGTGTTTATTTGCATGTGTCCCTGGATGCCTTTTGTAAGTACCATTCTCCTTTTCCACACAGACCCAAATTTCGTGCGTACGTTTTTGACTACATACCGTTCTTTCTGTAAACCACAAGACCTGCTTAAACTACTGATTGAAAGGTAAAGCACACATACACTTGTGTCTCACACATGTTCAGTCAACGAGAAGAGAGGAATTCTGTTAAATTATTCTCAGCTCTGCCATCTCTCTAAAATGTTGGCATGTCCATCAGGGAGTTGGTTGCATTTACACACATTGGTTTGTAAACTTAACATTGTCTGCTGTTTCTTGTTGTGCTTTCCTTTCATGTTAGGATGTACAGTGTATGCATGCAATTTAGTTTTAATTGTTTCCCCATGATGCTTCAGGATTGAAATTCCAGAGCCAGAGCCATCAGAAGCAGACCGAGAGGCACTCTGGAATGGAGAGCAACCAATGGCGGCCGAGCTTCAGAGATTTCGCAGAGAATACGTGCAGCCTGTCCAACTCAGGTAAAAAACACACATTCTCATTTGCCAAGCAAACTAATACATGCTGCTCTTGTAATATTCTAAGAATTTTAAGTAGCTGTTTTCTATTTGAATATATCTTAAAAATGTAATTTATTCCTGTAATGGCAAAGCTGAATTTTCAGCAGCCATTACTCCAGTCTTCAGTCACATGATCCTTCAGAAATCATTCTAATATGCCGATTTGGTGCTCAAGAAATATTTCTAATTATCAATGTTGAAAACAGTTGTTCTGCTTAATATTTTTGTGGAAGCCGTGATACATTTTCTTCAGGATTATTTGATTCATTGAAACTTCAAAAGAACACCATTTATTTGAAACAAAAAAAATATTTTGAAATAATATAACAGCACTTTGATAAATGTAATGCATTCTTGCTAAATAAATTATTTATTTTTTTTAAATCTTAATGAACCCAAGCTTTTGAACAGTAGTGTGTGTGTGTATATATATATATATATTATTTTTTATTTTATTTATTCATTTTTGTTTTATTGTTTTTGTAAGACTCAACCGTCCTGTTACTTCATCTTGTGCTCATTTCAGTCAATGTCACCACTCACAGTCCTGCTGTCCATCAACACTAATAGTGTCTGTGAGCTCGTCGGTCTGATGTCTGTATGTGTGTCATTAGGGTTCTGAATGTATTCCGTCAGTGGGTAGAACATCACTTTTATGACTTTGAGAATGATCCTGAACTCAGCTGTGGACTTGAAGAATACCTCACCAGCACCACACAACTTAGAGGTACGCACACACAATGTAACAATGCTGAATGTGCATGCATGATGTATGAGCATGTGGATGCTCATACATACACACATACTCAATGAGATGTACACAAGTTTAGAGACTGATGTCTGATATTGTGTTTTTCAGGTAAATCGATGCGCAAGTGGGTTGAGTCTATCATCAAGATCATGAGGCGGAAGAAACAAACTCAGTCTAATGGCATCAGTCACAACATCACCTTTGAGAGCCCACCTCCTCCTATTGAATGGCACATCAGCCGTCCCGGGAGCATTGACACCTTTGACCTCATGACCCTTCATCCGATAGAAATTGCTCGTCAGTTAACCCTTTTAGAGTCTGATCTGTACAGGTGAGCCAATCGGAACTATAACCATATGTAAGAAAGAGAGTACATTGACTGACTATTGTACATTTGTGTGCATAGAGCCGTTCGCCCATCTGAGCTGGTAGGAAGCGTTTGGACAAAGGAAGATAAAGAGAAGAATTCTCCCAATCTGCTGAGGATGATTAGACACACAACCAACCTAACACTGTGGTTTGAAAAGTGAGTAACTAGCTCATAGCCAAGTGCATCATCTCCATTCTTGATGTTATCAATTCTGTAAGTAAATTCTTTGTTTCTCTCTCTCAGGTGTATAGTAGAGGCTGAAAATGTGGATGAGAGAGTTGCTGTATTCTCTCGTATTATTGAGATCCTGCAGGTGTTTCAAGAGCTCAACAACTTTAATGGAGTATTGGAGATTGTAAGCGCCATCAACTCAGTACCGGTGTATCGTCTCGACCACACGTTTGAGGTGACCTGTTCGTTCATTATGCACTCAGAGTGTGAATCAGAATAGTAACTGACCGATAATAATGGAATATTTGGTTTTGTTGTGTATATGTAGGCTGTGCCAGAGAGGAAGAGGAGGATTCTAGAGGAAGCTGTTGAACTCAGTCAGGATCATTTTAAGAAATACCTCGCCAAACTCAAATCCATCAACCCACCTTGTGTACCTTTCTTTGGTAAGAGAAAGAGCTGCTTTTTTAAAAACTAGCATGTATTTACAAATGCACTAAGTTTGGGGTGGTAAGGTTTTTTTTAATGTTTTGGAAAGAAGGCTGCATTTATTTTGACAAAAACACAGCAAAAATACTGTAATGTTGATGTGAAATAGCATTACAATTTAAAATAACTGTTTTCTGTTGTTATATATTTTCAAATCTAATTTATTCCTGTGATGGCAAAGCTGAATTTTCAGCAGTCATTACTCCAAAAAGTTGTGTTGCTTGATATTTTATTGATATTCTACCAATTCTTGGATGAATAGAGCGTTTTAGAGAACAGCATTTATTTCAAATAGAATTGTACATGTCTGTGTGTGCGCGCATATGTGATGTTTCCTGTCTGTTTGCTCTGTGTATTCAGGTATCTACCTGACTAACATTTTGAAGACTGAAGAGGGAAATCCAGATTTTCTAAAACGTGATGGAAAAGAACTGATCAACTTTAGCAAAAGACGCAAAGTAGCAGAAATCACTGGAGAAATCCAGCAATACCAGAACCAACCCTACTGCCTCAAAGTAGAACACGATATAAAGGTTTATATGTTCATCTCTCACTCTCACCTTTTTCCTCTTCCTCCTAGTTCTCATGAGTTTAAGAGTTTGTTTGTCTTGTAGAGGTTTTTTGAGAATCTGAATCCAATGGGAAACAAGAGCGAGAAGGAGTTTTCTGACTACCTGTTCAACAAGTCTCTAGAGATCGAACCACGGAACTGCAAACAGCCACCCAGATTTGTGAGTTTTTTGTTAAAAACACTGTCTGTACATAAATGTGTATGTCTATATTTATGATTTTTAATTATTAAATAATTACAACAAACAAACAAAAAGTTTACTTTCACATTTATTGGCAGCGTCAATTAATTTTTTAATTTTTTTACTTTATAGTTGATTTAGTGATGGTGTTTGTTTGTTTATTTATTTATTTATTTATTTATTTTTTAATTTTTGGCTTAAGGTAATACATTTTAGTCTGTAATTGAATAAAAGTAATAATAATAGTAGTACTCTAGTAAAAAAAAAAAAAGTCATTTAAAATACATTTATTTCATACTAAGTATATTTCAAATCTATTAACATGTTTACTGGCATCACTCGAGACTTACTGATGTAAAAATTCTCATGAAACTTTTTTGGAGTACTAGTGCGCACAGTGCACATTTCTTAATATTAAACCTAAATGTGTTTTAATGACACTATTTCTGAGGATTATATGATCTTTGAATAATATCGGTCCTTCAGTGCAAGGTATTTAAAGTGTACCAAATATACTTGCAATAGTTCCACTTTAGCAAAATCAAATATAATTCAGAATATCTTTAGCTGGACTTTAAAGAAGTTTAAAGTTGGAAGTGCAAAAATTAGTTGTTCCAATAGCGGACTTGAAGTATACCAGTTTAGTATACCAAAAGTACAATTGCAGGGTATTTTTATTTGGTACATACATATGTAAATGTATTTGGAGTATACTTAGTATGAAATAAATGTATGTCAAATACATTTTAGTATATTTATTTTTTCACTAGGGTAATAATAATATAAACAAAAAAAATCTCACTAATCGACTGGAAATTTGTTGGAAATTATTTTTGTGAAATTTTTTCTAAACCTATTTTCTATGTATACATTTCATGTTGATGCTTGTCATTAAGACAACTTCTGACTAATCAATTTTGAAAATATGTAGTTTAGCACATCCTTATTACATATCCACAGTTTGAATCCACAGTCTGAACATTGATGGTACAAGAAGGAATTCTTCAAGAGATTAATCTCTTGACATGAATATAATAGTGATAATATGTTGTGTTTTCACTGTGTTGATGAGTAATGTGAGGTGGTTTAAGTTTATAACAGTATGTTGATTTTACAGCTGAGTATGTTGTGTCCTATAGCCCAGAAAGACTACGTATTCTCTGAAGTCTCCTGGCGTTCGGCCAGTGCGGCAGGCATCAGGAGGAGGAGGAGGGACGACGCCTTCTCCACGTGTGCCTCGGCGCCCCTGCACGCCCAGCGTCAGTCAACCCAGTCTGGTCCACCTGCCCCCGCCCACTCCGGCCCCTCCCATACCGCCTCGCCACAACTCCACCCCCGCACTGCCAAAACTGCCCCCTAAGACTTACAAGAGAGAACTCTCTCAATCCACACACACACTCTCACAGCCATCGATACACACTCTCTCGCTAGTCGACAACAGGGACAGCAATGAATAAGAGCATCACACCTTAAAATACAGACGTGTGTGTGTGTGTGTGTGTTTTAACAACGTTTAACCTGGAACCAGACAATCTGATGCTAATAAAAACCTGAAGACACTCATTGCTCTTGAGGAAAGTGATTATCACCCATTTTTCACATCCGTCACGTTCAGCGTGCAAGGTCATGAAATGCTGCTCTGAGGCCTTTCACCACCGTTAGACTCTGCTGTGGATGTTTATTTGGTTGCAGGTTAAAGTCAACCAGGGTTCAACCCGAACACCCTCAGCACGCCTCTCTTCGGTTGCCTTTAACTCACAGCCGTGACCTTGACCAGAGATTGTACCCTTCAGGCGAACTCTTGACATTTTGGTGAGAGCTTTTTCCTTACACTATTTAAAGCCAATATGATGTCTTAACCCCCCCCAAATCTATTCGTCGATTCATCACCGATACTTACGCCCCGTGATTTCCGCACCAGACTCTTAATGTGCCTTCAATATCAGTACTGAACAAAACATAAGCGTCTGAAAGCATTCGCCTTGACCATGCTCCGAACAAATGTCCGTTTGTGTGCGTGCGCTCCAAGTATTCTGTACAGAGTGACATATCTGCCCTCACTACTCACCTCGGCCCAGTTGCTGATGTATCTACTGACAATCTCAGTCTGAGACCCACCGGATTCACACACTGTTGTTGAGTGTTTGGTGTGGACCAGTGTCAAGTTTGTGTGTCTTAATAGTGTGCGGTGAGCCTTTTTTGCACTTTAGGGCAGTACTGTTACAGAGAAGCAGAGGACTCAAACTCAAAATCCTGTGACCTTATGACCCTGTCCTGCTAACCCCCGTCCTCTGGGCTGGTCAGGACAACCGTCGGGCTGTTTCCCAAATCTCATGAACTTTGGGACACGGTCAGAATGTTCTATTGTAAATCACGCCTCCTGCTCTCATTCAGGTCCGCTCCATCAACCCAACCAGGTCCGTACAGGAAGGGCTTCATCACCAGAGCAATTCCTATCCAATCGACCACGGAAATGGCCTCCGAGGCGATCAGCCATAGAGGGACTGCAGTGTTTTGTAGTGATGTCACATCCTGTATGTGTAGAATCTCATCCTGGCCACTCCCACTGAGATGATTGGTCAACTGGTTTGAAGTGTTAGTAATTCCCAAAAACTCACTGTTTGTGTGTGCGTGTGTGTGTGCGCGTATGTGAGCATTCAAGGCCTGTAACTGCTTTTGTACCATGTTCTCCATGAGACTCATTAATAAACTCGCAGTCTTATTTTCTACTGAACGTTTTTATTTTTTTGTTTATGTGCATTGTTACATCAACGTGTTTATTTCTCTCTGACAGATCAAATCTTGCTGGAATTTAGCTGTTGTGAGGGTGCTGGTTCTTCATGTCAATTCACAATGAGAAGTAGTCGTCATTTATAATTTCAGATTTTTAAAAAAGATTCCAGTTATTTCATTGGATGAAGTAGAGAAGTTCCTTGTTTATGATTAGTTGCACCAGTACGTAATATTAATTGTTTGTCAGACTGTACTGCAGGGTCCTTCGCTGTCTTCACTGTCATGCCACACAGCTTCAGCCCGCTGGACTCCAGTCCCTCTGTATGCAGATCTAAAATAACATATACACACATTACTACTATGGAGTGCCCTTAACTGGAATCGCACTGTTTTAGGAGATAAATTTGCACATAGTTTTATTGGATTTCAGAAATCGTTTGGAATGGCATACAACTGGCTCTGCAGACATCTCAGATGTATTTGCAAGCTTAGAGGTAAGTGCTGTTGAATATGTAGCTAAAATTAAGCAAATACAAACTAAACTGAAACTGCAGTTACAATTAAAAAGGATGATATTGAGAATTCTGAAATTGTCAATTATTTGAATTGTACTTCAGAATTTTATCATTATATGCAGTATCTTCTGCACTATTAAAAATACTTTGTAGTTAGATTTATAGTTGATTGAGTCAGCATGAAATAGTGATTGTCTTTTCTTTCCTATTTTGATGTATATCTGTGTGAAATGGCTTGTTAAATGAGAAATGAGGGCAGGACTTGATTTTGTCCATTGGAGATTGATTGGATCATTGTGGTTTGCTAACTGCTGTGATCTCTGGAATTGACAGGTTGCTGATAAAATTTTTTATTAAAGATTATGGGCCAGATTTACTAACAGTTGCCAGTGCAAACCATCTTTTGGTGTTAAAATAGTACTGTCAGGATTTTCTAAAGACATGCAGTGAAGAATTAGCGCTGAAAAGGCGTGGACAGTTATTTTTGCACCTGACCTTATTGAATATGCATTTGTAGGAGTTTCCCTTTCAGACGCAAAATTTATGGGAGGAGACTTGAATCGACGCAAAAGCGTATCTTAAAGCAGGCGGTAATTTGCGTTGTTCTTGGTAGATTGGGCTGGTCATTACGGAAATGATCTGGCATTGTCAAATCACACAGAATTTTCCCCTCCCATTGGCACTTTTATGGAATTGCGCTCTGACGCTAGTTTGTCCTATTTAGTGAATCTGGCCCTATGAGGGCACATTAATTTATTTATTCATTTATTTTTATTATTATGTGCATAGAAAATCATAATAAACATTGCAATATTCCATTTAGAAAATAAGAATTGTCAAATGTTATTGCATGGTGATCTTAAGTATTTTACATAAATGGATGACACCAGCATCCAAAATTAACACAAAATGCCAAATGCAAAATTAATGGCCTTTGGTTCAAACTGAATGATAGGAATGATAATCTCACTGTTGTGCAAAGACATTTTTATACAAAATTACATAAACGCTTAACTCTTTTTTTTTAACTGAGATTATTAAATGTTCTGTTGTATACTGCACATTTCAGCAGGTCATCCAGGTAGCATGCTATTCCAAACACAGCCATACGCCCCTTACCGTGATTGGTCAGTCTCTTGCTGCTGATTAATGATCTGATTGGTTGAGCTGAAAGACACAGAGTTCTCTTTTGCAGGAGTCACATCACCCTGAAAGAGAGAAGGTGAGTGTTTTTTTCTTAGTAATGGTTCATGGGATACATCAGGCATCCAAAATCACACACTTATCCATTATATATTAGGCGAAAAACGGTATGTGAAAAGAGCAGAATGTCTGACTTCATAATATTCATAAAACGGCAGGTGAAAAGTTCCTGGATGTCCCTTCTGGCGCAATTCTGAAGTGACATCCAATGGACACGTTACTATCCCATGAGGCCACAGGAGAGGATATGTAAATGGCAGCTGACACAACTGATGCTTGTAGGTCACATGACAAATGTTTTATGTCCAGATTACGTTCATACTATATAGAACATACTTTTTAGTGGTCATGAAGCAATTACCAAAGGTGTACCTACGAGGAGTATGCAATTTCAGATGCAGGCATTGTTTTTGGTGCTTGACCAACATTATAAGTGGACCTCAGGGGGACAAAATAGTGATTCAAAATTGTAGTGGGCTTGTGCTAATTTTTGTGTGACGTTTCAAACCTGTGAATAAGTCGGGTCCCAAATCGGCCGGAAGGCACTGGTGGGAATTCTGTGTGGTTTTGGGGCATGCGTTTTTCCTTGCCCCCCAGTGCGAACCTCAGCAGGAATAGGAGCCCGTCTG
This sequence comes from Tor tambroides, assembly GCA_021397915.2. Lineage (NCBI taxonomy): Eukaryota > Metazoa > Chordata > Actinopteri > Cypriniformes > Cyprinidae > Tor > Tor tambroides. The sequence goes on along the minus strand of JAFVLL020000945.1, from coordinate 35,075 downwards.
GGAATCTGCCACGGCATGCATAATCCTCCCCCCGCCTGCACAGCTGAAGCGTTGTGAGTGTATGAAGGTTTGAGGAGAACTGGAACCTCGCTGTCCTCTTCATCATCATCCTCCTCATCATGTGCTTCCACTCCCCTGAGCCGATTCAGAGTTTCATCTGGGCTGCAGGTTGTTACAGAAGAGAAGTCAAAAACGGAGGCGTCAGCCACGTCACAGTCTGTGTCCCCGTCATCAAGACGATGTAGCGGAGGGTACAGGTCGGAGGTGTATACGCGTCCGTCAAGCCCTGGAGACCCACACACTCGCACGGCCAGACCAGCTGAGGAGCTCTGACTCTTGGCAGGAGTAGTGAGGTTCCCTCCGTCACCTGCAGGTGGCACAGGGTTCAGAAAGCGGCCGGCTTCTCTAGGATGACGAGGGAAGGGTACGCAGATGGGACCCGTGTGGCTCTGCCCTGCACTGCCATTCCACATGTACTCTGTAGTCCAGCCACCAGGGGGCAGATCACACATATGCTCATGGCCATTTCTGAGGGGAGACATTATTAAAAAATGATCGTGATTTTAATGGTAAAAAACTGTTAAATGGTTAACGGAAAGTTCCTGTAAAATTTACAGGGAAAACCCGTAAACTGACGTTCCCAGAATCCCCTGCATTGCATTTCAAATTCTGTTTGAATTTGACTTTTTTCTTTGAAATAACTGTTTCTTCTTAGTTTTTTTCTTATCAGTTATGTTTATTAGGGTTGTATGTTACATCTAATGTTGTTAAATTAATGTTTATTGCATATTTCAGTTTAATGAGTCTCACCATGATGGTGTTTAGTGCTTGTGTGAATAACACTGTGCACCGTCTATATATGCTATTATTTAAAAGCTGCTTGTGATGGGCTTTGGTTCATCATGTGACTTTCTCATCACCACCTGCTTTTGGTGGTTATCAGTGTA